>PVJI01008574.1:0-70340 GCA_004026765.1 Micronycteris hirsuta
AAGTAGCATAAATGGGAGGTAGACAACAGACAAGGGGAGGTTAGAACAGTATAGGAAGTACAGGAGCAGAAGGACTTATGTGTAGGACCTATGGACAAAACTAAAGGGAGGGGAAAGGGGGGTAAGGGGGAGGGGGGAGTGAAGGGGGGAAATGGGGCAACTGTAACAGCATAATCAATAAAATATAGTTAAAAAAAAATATTCAGTGTTGCTACACACGCTGAGCCAGACAGTCTCAAAATATGAGTGGAATGTAAAGAGACGTCACTTACATTGTTCATGCTCTTTTATTTATTTATTAAATATATTTTGCTGTACTTACTATGTGCCTGGTATTGTTCTAAGTATTTTACAAATATTAATTGATTTATTCCTATTAACCCTGTAAGACAAGTACCATTATTACCTCTTGGTGAGGCAGAGGACACGGAGGCACAGAGAGGTTAAGTAACTTGCCCAAGGTTACACAGCTAGTAAGTGCCAGAGGCAAGATTTAAACCCAGTCGGGCTGGCTGTAGAGTCTGTGGCCTTACCTGTTTTCCACCACGCTCTCCCGTGAAACCTCACTATGAAAACACACACACCGCAGGCACATTAAATGCCATTCTTCTCTGTCAGGTGTTGGTAATTACCACTGCAACCCTGTAGTCCAAATCCAGTCCCCAGTCTGTTTTTTAAATAAAGTTTTATTGGCACGCAGCCACTCTTGTCTCAGCATGTGCTGTCTGTGCTGCTGTTCTACTACAACAGCAGGGTGGAGAAGCTGCAGCAGAGACCGCATGGCCTACAATACTCACTGCCGGCCCTTCACACAACAGTGTGCAGACCCCGCCCTATGTGGTCGCCTTATATTGTGGGGACGCCTCACCCACAGCCTGAATAACTGACCCACAAAGACTCCCAGAAAGCGCTAAGGTCTAGCCTACAGAAAGTGTTCTGGGTGATATAACAAGGGTAATTTTACAAGACCAAAGAGTTCCCACGCCTGCGTCTGCTGTGGCTACCCCAGCGGGAGATAGTTCCTTACTCTCCATGAGTTAACGATCCGCTGCTGAAGATGCTCACTGGCTGGGCCCCGCACTTCCATTTTCATAACGAGCTTTGCTTTGCTGCACACTCGTGTTCTTTCTCACACATTATTACCACCTGCCACTAACAGAGCACAGACTGGTAAGAGTGCAATCGCAATATCTGGTTAGTAATGTGATTTTTTAAAAATCCAGATGACTTAAAACCACACAACTAAACAAACAACAAATGAGTGTTAAAATGATGAGACTAATAACACCACCCTGGACTGGGGCAATGGCACCTACTGGTCTGCTCTCCTTGGTCCCGTGAGTCTTCATGGTTAATACAACACTGTGAGTTCAAAGCCGAGAACCTTTTAGAAAGCAAAATATGCTATGAAAAGAACCACAGCGATACAAAAGCTTATGGTCAACAGCGCAGGTGAGATATTTATAAAAACTTGTAATGGCATTTCGTGACACAGCCGCTTCTATAGAAACACTGCCAAGTCATGCAGAAGTGTGGGCCCTAAACTTGGGGGGACCCGGAAAGGAGCTAAACCAGCAGAGATCGAGGCAATCAGAGTGAAGCAGTGGTCAGCAAGGGGTCACTCCACATGTAATCAGTGGGCACCTTAAGGGGGAAAGGCCGAGGCTCGCTCTCCACCTGACCACACTTCTCACTGAAAGCAACACAACACGAACCACAACGCGACATTCCATTGAGAAACTGCTCTTTTAAAGTAACCAAGGGCGGGGCAGCGGCCCCACGCTCATCGCCTCCTAAGAACGTACACGCACGGTGGTCCGGCCGACAGGGAAGCCTCGCGCTTGCTCGGCAGGCGTGTGCGCCAGGCTGTGCCCGACACACCGGTGGCTCTGGCTCCCTGCAGCCCAGCAGGAGCTAAAGCTGACGGGGCAACAAGATCCAGTTATGGAAACAGCCGCTCATCAACAGTCGGCTGGGCCCCATTAGGATCCCAGCCTCCCCATGACAGCCTCGGGCTTCCCGGCGGGCGAGCTAGAAAGGAGGCGCAGCTTGCTGTCAACTGTTCACAGACAGGCCTGCAGTACAAGCGCCCCATGTCTTGCGTCGCTCTACCACGCAAGAATTCCACCTGGAGTAAGTGAGGTCCCAGGAAAATGACCCCCTTTCAAGCTACTCATACTCTACCTTACAAGAAACAGGATTCTTTCCCAGGGCTTTGCTGAAGTCCACCAGAGATTCAAACGTCTTCTGGCTGGTCATTGGTGTTTTAATGACCTGGAAATGCAGAACAGAAAAGAATTATGACCAAGAGTCAGCAAACAATTTTAATAGAACAGTTCAAGAAACACTGACCAAAAGCATCCAGAGGTAGCAAAAACAGAAAGAAGGATCTCAAGCCAGAAACAAAATGCTTACCAAAATGCCCACTGTAAGGCAGTGAAATACTGCAGAATACACGGAATCGAAGCTTTAAATATAAATGTGTATGCACATGTAGGAGTTTTACAGGCTTTGTCACTGAGACAGACCTGGGCTCAAACCCCGATGGCACCACTTACTGGCCCCGTGACTCTGGGCAGCTCTGTGAAACCGACATGACACGGCAGTCATTCTATCTCAAGGAACTGAGGTGAGAATGTAATTACTTGAGGAGGTAGTGCATGACGTGCAGCCCCTAACAGGTCTTAAGTGCTCAGTAAATGCCGGCCTTTGCTGGTGTTTTACTTGCTACTGTTCACTGCTTCATGGAGGTAACCAGAAGTCTAGTAAAGCATGGTGACTGCCCCAAAGACTCAGCATGGAGTCCTCAGTAGAGAGGACCCCCGGAATATTGAGTGATTTGGCCAAGTCACAGGTCACCTGGCCTCTACTTCAGAACAGGCTCATCACAGAGAAAGGCTTTCATTTCCAGCAAACAGGGGCTCATGGCTGGGGCGTGCTGCCCACCAGGCACCTCGGGAGGGCGCCCACAGTCCTGTGAGCCCCCAGGAGGTACAGTGCCAGGGTCCAGCAACCAGCTGTGATCTACAGGAAATGGCACCAAGCACCAGGCCTGGAGTCAGCCCTCAGGAAACAGTAAGAGACTTTATCTGTCAGGAATTAGATTTTGGTAAATGGAGAGAGAGCCAGGCGAATGTATACTCTACATATAATTTAAATGCCAGTTAAGAAACTTCAACGAGAGTCAAAACAAACAGGCTTGGCTTTGGCGCCAGACCCTCTCTATGAGCTCAGGCAAGGCAGACCAACCCTCCGGGCCTCACCTCTCTCCTCTGAAATGGGAGAATGATACTTGACACATCCTCCTAAGAGCACTGTATGGCTTAATGAGCTGGTGTCTGTGAGAGATGAAAGGCGCTATACACACGGAGAATTATCATTCGCGGTTCAATGTGATCGCAGCGTGGGGTGTGGCGGTGTGTTCCGACACTAAGGGAAGTAAACGAGCGGGAACAGCGCAGCACCAGCAGACGGAGGTGAGCACCGGGAAGCACCGGCCAGACCCTGCTCTGCAGGCCTCACAGATCAACCGCAGTCCAAGAGCTGCTCCCAAGGAGGGGTCCGAAGCCGCCATCAGAACTACGCAGAGGGAGCGAGGGCAAAGGCCGCTAATTATGGAGTTTCAAAACTAATTTGTTTGGTTTAAAGAAGTCAACCGTCAAGGTTTTTGACAGAAGGGCTGAATATTATTCATTCAACAAAGAGCAACACGCTACAAATAATCTGCTTATAGCTCCAACAGATTCTGAAAATATATATATAGTCCAAGTAAAAGAGAAGAGCCACTCAGACACACATGCAAGCACTGAAGTTAAAGCGAGAACACTGAACAGAGAAGAGCACTTTTAGAAAACATTTTCTAGAAAATGCTACTATTTGGTAATAAGCATTGGCTGTTAACAACCAACGTACAACATTTCCAAAGACACAGACGGACATTATGAGCTAAGTGCAGTTGAAAACAACAGTATTAGAGGCTGAAGTAAATCTATAAAACGTCTTTATCTCCAAAAGACACATGTACATAACATAGTAACTAAAGTAATTCGTCCCCAAGTCCTGAAACGTTAAAAATTCCATTCCATTTCTTTTGCTCTTTTCTGCATTAAAGAGGATACATGTGGTTTCCTCCACTCCCTGCACCACCCCCCAAGTCCATTCTTCAACTTCACGAAAAACAGTCTTAGGGAAGGGGGTAAACTGGGAGAAACTGGGGAGCACTGGTAGTAGAACAAGATAGACTCCTACCCAAGAGTGGTCACCTGACAGAAAACTACAGGGGAACACAGTATCATCAACCTAGAAGGTAATGCCTATGGGGACAAAGAACAGAAGGGGCCTGGAGGAGGAGGCAGCAGTGGGGAACACAGATCCCTGAACGCCCCGGCGGGGAGGCCCGCAGGGCTCCAGTCCCCCACACTCGGCAGGCCAATCAACCCTCAACCTCACAGCAAACGCTACTTTAATAGCTGCTGCTCCTCAGACCCTGTAATTAGTCTCCTGTAAAAGACAAGCTGCCACATTTCAGGTGCAAATTGTCTATTGTGACTCCACCTCCCTCGTCCCCAAGTCTCCAACTAAGTTGAAGAGGCCCAACCAGGAAGCTTCTACTTGGGCTGGGGCAGCCCTCCCTAGCTACTCTCCTTCACCTTCAACTTTGTGGTTAGGAGGTTTAAGGTTATCAGAAGCTCTTTAAATAGCTCTGATCACAACACCTAAGAGATGTGCCTCATCTGGGGACAATACTGAGGCCCTATTAAATGGGGCCAAATTCACCACAGGAATGGGAGACGAGGTGGGATAGTGGCTCTTGCGTAAGGCCAGGCTGTCTAACAAGAATTCCACTTACAGCCTGGAGCAAACTGACCTCGACGAGACCGTGTGAACACGTGAAGCTCTCCCCTGAGTCTCATCAAGCCCGGGGCCCTCAGTGCAGCCTTCCCAGCCTGAGGCCTGTCTCCGCACTGCCCATCAGCTATGGCACAAACAAGTAAATGACACCCACAAAGTTAACAGCCCTCCTGGACACCACGGGTCAGATCACAGGGCTGTGAAGGAACAAAGCACAAGGGCCTTCCATCGGATCTAAAAAGACAGGCTACAGCCAGAGAATCACAGCACAAGGACAACCTTCCTTCCATTAAAACCCATCCGGTGCAATCCCCAGCGGCAGGGCAGGTACAAATCAGAGAAGCAGGACCGAGAGCTGGCAAAGCAAGCAGATTCAATGAGCTGGTACCCACTGACCTCCACGAGCTTCATCATGGGCACTGGGTTGAAGAAATGGAGCCCGGCGAATCGGTCCTGTCTGGTGGTGGCGTTGGCTATGCTCGTGATCTGCAAAGAGGAAGTGTTGCTGGCAAAGATTGTGTGTCTGTGGAGAGAAAGATGGTCAGTAGTGGATGGAGTCCATCTTTGGAACGGTCAGGACAATCTCGGGCACAATGCACAAGGCAACTGCTTACTGCCCGGATCTGCGGCCCTGACCCCTGGAGGAAGTCAGGGAAAAGACACTTCTTCCTACAAGAAGCTGAAATCAAGTGACCTGGTTCGTTTACTCTTAGAGTTTTATATTAACCAATTTAAAAGTTACCTACTTCAAAGGTTTATTTAATCTTTGTCAATCTTTCCTTAATTTTACAGAGCAAAATTTCTCCTATTTGTATTAGTTAATATTCATGTTATGTGAGGAAAAAAAGGAGGCAGCTACTTAACCAACCTCGATCACAAGATTAAACTCTAAGTGATCACAAACTAATAAAGAAAGAAGGATGCATCAAACAAACAGAAAAATGTAAAGAAACACCTGAATTCTGGTAAGTAGATATACACTTTGCCTCCTCGCACAACCAAAAGTAGGATAACAACAAATTTAAGAACAAAAAATAACCAGAACTGCCAGAAAATCAAACTGTATGGAAGTCTGACAACAAAGGAATTAAAGAAGAAACATTCACACAGGCTGGTAGGAAGGGTGGAGACAGGCAGCTAGAGTGCAAGGTGGCGGCTGACAGAGTGGGTGGTCCCACATTTGTGTGCAGATAAACCGGGAGGAACAACTGGGGAACAAGACAGACCCCACAATCCAGGGTTCCAATGTGGAGAAATAAAGCCTTAAAACCTCTGACTGAAAAACTCTGTGGGAGTTGAGGTGATGAGAGAAATTCCCAGCCTCACAGAAGAGTTCATTGGAGAGACCCACAGGGTCCTAGAACGTACACAAACTCACCCACCTGGGAATCAGCACCAGAAAGGCCCAATTTGCTTGTGGGTAGCCCTGGAAGTAACTGAAAGCCAGCCTTCCAAGAGCTCAGCAAGCGGCACTGTTCCCTCTCAGACCCCTCCCCCACATACAGTGCCATACCACAGTAATGTGGGTTGCCCCGCCCAGGGTGAACACCTAAGGCTCCGCCCCTTATGTGTAACAGGTACATCAAGACAAAAAATACATGGCCTCAATGAAAGAACAGAGCAAAGCTCCAGCAAAAACACAGCTAAGCCATGAAGAGATAGCCAACCTACCAGATGCAAAGTTCAAAACACTGATAATCAAGATGCTCACAGAAACAGTTGAGTATGGTCACAAAATAGAGGAAAAATTGAAGGCTATGCAAAGTGAAATAAAACAAAATATACAGGGAACCAACAGTGACGGGAAGGAAACCAGGACTCAAATCAACAGTTTGGAGCAGAAGGCAGAAAAAAATATACAACCAGAACAGAATGAAGAAACAAGAATTCAAAATAATGAGGAATGGCTTAGGAACCTCTGGGACAACTTTAAATGTTCCAACATCCAAATCATAGGGGTGCCAGAAGGAGAAGAGGAAGAGCAACAAATTGAAAACTTACTTGAAAACATAATTAAGGAGAACTTCCCCAATCTGGCAAAGGAAATAGACTTACAGGAAGTCCAGGAAGCTCAGAGTCCCAAAGAACTTGGATCCAAGGAAGCACACACCAAGGCACATCATAATGACATTACCCAAGATTAAAGATAAGGAGAGAATCTTAAAAGCAGCAAGAGAAAAGAAGATAGTTACCTATAAAGGAGTTCCCATAAGACTGTCAGCTGATTTCTCAAAAGAAACCTTACAGGCAAGAAGGGGCTGGAAAGAAGTATTCAAAGTCATGAAAGGCAAGGACCTATATCCAAGATTTCTCAATCCAGGAAAGCTGTCATTTAGAGTGGAAGGGCAGATAAAGTTCTTCCCAGATAAGGTCAAGTTAAAGGTTCATCATCACCAAGCCCTTATTCTATGAAGTGTTAAAGGGACTTATCTAAGAAAAAGAAGATAAAAAATATGAACAGTAAAATGATAACAAACTGACAACTATGATCAACCAAACCTAAAAAAGCAAAAACCAAAAATGAACGAAGGAAACAACTAGAACAGGAACAGATTCACAGAAATAGAGATCACATGAAGAGTTATGAGCAGGGAGGGGTGTGGGGGAGAAAAGGGAAAAAGGTACAGGGAATAAGAAGCATAACTGGTAGGCATAAAATAGGGGTAAGTTAAGAATAGTATGGGAAATGGAGAAGCCGAAGAACTTATGTGTACAACCCGCGGACATGAACTAAGGTGGGGGAATGATGGTGGGAGGAGGGGTACAGGGCAGTAAAGGGGAGGAAAAATGAAACAACTGTAATAGCAGAATCAATAAAATAAAATTAAAAAAAAAAAAAGAAACACCTGAATTCTGTACTGGAAACATCAGGTAAGAAACATGAATGAAGATCTTTCCCCCTCAAGTGAGAAGCTTTACTTCTCCACTGAATGGGAACTCAGATGAAGAGAAGAAAACCGCCTGGTCCAAAAGGAGCTTTAAAGGTTACACAAGTAGAACTGGGGAAGGAAAGATACATGCATATACATGATAAATGTAGTACAAGCTTTTCTACTACCAAAAAAGCAGCACCATCTTCTCTTGTACGTATAAAATACTTTTAAAAATACACACTGACTTAAACTGAATTTAATTTTTAAGGCCACTATAAAGTGAGGTGCCAAGACAGGCAAATCTTTAAACGGCAAGACTTCTAGGCTTTCCTATGGCGCCACCTTGTGGATGAGTATACGCAGCACCGCCTGATGCTAATCAGGACCACCAAGGCGCGGTCACAGTACAGGAGGGAGTGCAGTCCCTTACTGATCACATTCGGGGGTTCCTGCTGACCGAAGAGCAATACCACAATCTGCCTGAATACAGGGACAAGTGGGAAGAGGGGCAGAGGGACAGGAGAAGAAACAAGTAATCTGGAAAGAGGAGAGTGAGGTGAGAGGAGAAGCCAGTGGGGCTGGGTGGCTCGCCAAGAGCCTGAGGGAGGAACCACTTCCCTTCAAAGGCACTGTAACACCCACCTTTCCCAAACAACTTCCAGGTCGGCCAATTTAAAAGCTAGGTACAAGGGCTTTCTTTTTAAAAAAAAAAAATAACATTTTTAAAGTTTTAAAATTCTAGTTTTCAAAGTCAGTCAATGGAGGAAATACTATGAACTACTGCCTGTTACGGAAGGTGCTGAGAAAAGACCCCCTACAGCAACAGGGGGTGTGGCCCACACAAACCAGCCCCGAACCACAGCCGCAGGCCCTTGCGGGGCTGGAGCTCGGGTATCACAGGACCTTTGAAGAGCAACCTGCTGCAAAAGGGGGAATGAAGATGCACCGACTGGTGGGCGCGTTTTGTGAAAGGATGAAGTTACAACACAGGCCACTCCCAGCACACGTTTTACCCAAAGGGGAAAATGTCTCCTCCCAAGGGACCTCTATACCCACCTCCCCCCCGCCCCGAATCGGTGGAGCTGGCTCTGCTCCTAACAGTACCTCACATGCCTTCTTTCAACACAATGTGCGGACACGTTACATATACAGGGCTGTCTTATCTTCCACCAAAAGTACACCCTCGCTGTTTCCTCGAAACACTTGACTTGCTAGGACCACCTTTTGTTTTTCCCTTTCTCACACTCAGGCACAAAAACAAAACAAAGCAAACAAACAACTAAAAAAAGACCCTACTTTTCTCTTAACTATGCTGATCAGAAACCCAATGCCCGCAGGCCTCAGTGTGGAGAAGACAAAAGGGGGTGGTGGGGACTGGGGCGGATTGGGGAGTCCATGAGTGTCGGAAGGGGAGGGAGGGCCGGGAGCTCAGCTGCTGGGGGCCTCAGCCACGCTTTGCACCTGCAGTCCTTACACTGCAGCCAGGGAGTCCTCCTCCAGGGTCCAGCCATTTCAAAAGACCTTCCATCTGGAATGTTATCACTGGAACATATTTTGATCACCTGTTATAGGACCTAACTGTAAACACGGCAGTAAAGTGTATCTCAGTCAAGCTACTGAGAATGAAAACAAGAGCGTAGAGAAGGGCGGCTGACGCCGAGAAGCAAAGTCCTATGTGCGGCATGCAGCAGGTGCCACTACTCCTGTTGGACAGGTTGCTAGGGAACTGAGTCTGAGAGTTAGAACTGGGATGGTCTTGGGAACTCTTACCCCTAACCCCTCAACTTAAATTACAGACGATAAAACTGAGAGACAGAAGGCTTCACGACAGTCCAGGGTCAGAGGGAAGTGGTGGCAGGTGGCCCCAGGCCCCCCACTTTCCCTACAGCCTTCCGTTACTGGACACCGACAAAGAGGGCAGCCAGACCCGGCACTGTCACTAGGGAAGGACCAACATTTAGACAGAGGCCAAACTGCTGGGTTACACTCCCTTTCCTGGGGCAGGTGTCTGGTAATCTTAGCGGGCTCCAGGCTGACTTGGGAGCCAACATCCCACCAACAGAGCCTGCGCTGTCTGTCAGATATTTCTGTGGCCCCTACACGCCGGGGCACAGAGCATGAACATGCAGATCAGCGCAGTGCTGGACGGGTGACAGAAAGATACGCCTCTTCTCTTCGCTAGGGGCAGGGCATCTCCAGACACCAGGCCATGCAGCTCTGAGGGTTGACACTCCAGCAGGCTGGCATGCGAGTCTCTCTTTAGCCACTGCTCACTGGTGGCTGCCTCAGGGTTACTTTTGTCATATAATCTTATTCTGACTTTCAGTCCCATCGAAGAAGGGAGAAGTGTGGCCAAGCACAACAGAAGGAGAACATGAATGACTCAGTCAGGTGTCACACTCACCAAAAGCCGAGAAGCAAACACAGCACGAGGCTCCAGACTCTGGGCACTTGGGTGCACGTGTGAGCAAGCTTGCTGACGGCGCACGGGGTCCTGGGCCCCAGGCACCTGCACGCCTGCCCTTCACGGGCTGGCTGTCCTCTCCCGCCCTTTGCCAGAAGCCTGGTAAGAACTTCATGTTCTTTTAATGCTCACAAGACTGTTTCAACATAACACAGATAAAGCTCAAAATAGGAGAGTTCTGGGGAACTCTGTGGGGACACAGGCATCCCCTTCACTTACAACTACTGTATCTGCTCCACCCAAATACACGGGACACATGTAACTACTCCAAGGTTCCTCAGCAGACATTGAAGGACTGGCCCAAGCCTCCTCCATCCTCTGGCCTGGAAGACCTGAGACCCAGATGCTGAAAGAGACAGAGGCCTGTCCCTTGGATGGACCCTCCATTGCCGACGGGAAATCCCACCCTGGCTGGGGACCACAATCAGATCGGGACAGCTCAAGTCTCAGGAAGCAAACTGGGAGTCGGGGACGGAGAACAGGGCAAAGAGCTGTGGGCTAGAGAACAGGGAGTAGGCTTTATGTCAGAAGACGCCTTCCTGGGAGCAAAGCTGGAGCCCGGGAAGGAGCCCTCCGACCCAACGAGAATGCCAGGGGCCACGTACTCAGCAGCAAACTTGTCCAGCCTCTTGAAGAGCTCGGTCTTCACCTTCAGTTTCTCCACAATGGCTTCCACCACCAGGTCCGTGCTGTGGACGACAGACGCCGCGTCCGTACTGGTCGAGATGCTGCTCAGGGTCTTCCCCACAAATTCATCGCCTGCCTATTGCAGAAGGAGAACACTCACTGAGCTCACTGGAAAACAGTGTGTGATTTGCTGCTTAGGCAGAAGGAAAGAGGAGGGTGAGAACAGGCCCACATACCCCAGACACAACTTGAATGCAAACTGCAATTCTGAGAAATTAAACTCCCTGTGTTTCTGCTTAGGGACAACAGCATCTCCACGTACTTCAGACACCAAGGCAAGAACTCGGCCTGTGAGCAACCCCAACTGCTGGGCAGCCAGCTCTGCCAGGGATAGGGCTCAAGCTTCCCAGCTTTTCGCCAGGTCTGCTCCTGCTAATAAACTGTCTGTTCATGGCACCTGGGTTGGCCTGCTGTACCTGTTCCCAGAGTGACAGGCTGCTGTGTTCTGTTCCGTGTAATTTGTCCTCCCAGAAAAGGGTGAAAGCTTAGCTCAAGACCATCCATTAGTCAGGAGGTGGTGCTGGCTATTCCCCTCTCACGGGAGGTAGGGAAGAGCTGAGTAAGGGCAACAGAGGTAAGAAAGCCAAACTCAGCATTCATTCATCAAACAATCATCGCCCACCACGTGCCAGCAACTGGCCTTTCAAAAACGTGCCAGACACAGCCTCGTCGTTGGGACTCAGTCTCCACAAATAGCCTCAGGGCAGAATCGGACAATTCCTCCAGCAACTGCCATTGGGTTCAAGATGTAATTTGCCCACGGGGCACCAAAAATGATCGTAATCAGCACAGGCTCCCAAATCATCACCAAAGAGCCAACTATCCAAAGCTTTCCAAAAGAAACAAAATGTGAGATGACAGGTAATTTTAAAATCTCTATTTGGCCACATTTTAACAGGGGAAAACAGGTAAAAGTTTTATTGAACCCAATATATCTAAGATAATATCATTTCAAAATATAATCAACATTTTAAAAATTTAGATGTTTTATATATTTTTTTCTATTGAGTCCTTGAAACCTGGGGTCTATTGTACAGTTTCAGCGTAACTCAGGTTGGACCAGCCACACGTTAAGTGCTCAACAGCCGCCTGCAGCTAGTGCTGCTGTCCTGGCCAGGGCAGAGCTACGTGGATGCAGTACGGCCACCGGACAGGCTGAAGGTGACATGTCCCTCCTCAACGCATGTCCCCGGCAGAGGTGAGAAACACCAGGAGACTGGAGCCCTGAGCAGTGACTCTCCAGGAGCTCAGCCCCTTGGGCACAGGGGCACCTACTCATGCTCAGCACGGCGCCCAGGGGCACAAGAGGCACAGTCCGCAGAGTCCGCAGAGCCAACAAGTGAAAATGCAGGCCACGCATCTGGGTTCAGACTCACTGTGAAACCACATCCATCCTTGTCCCTCTGCTTTTTAAACAGTGACCAGATATAATAAAATGTAATCCCAAGACGTGAAATATCACGTTCACACCTCCTATGATGGCTTTTATGAAAAAAGCTGGAAAATAAGAAGTGCTGGCCAGGACGTAGAGTGTCTGGGACCTTTGAGCACTGTTGGTGGGAATGTAAATTAGTGCGGCCACTGTGGAAAACAGGTTGGTGGTTCCTCGAAAATACCAGACATAGGACTTCCACGGAACCCAGCAATCCTTCCACTAGGCGCACAACGGAAAGGACTGAGGAGGAACTTGAACAGGGAGTATATATAAGACCATTCACTGAAGCATTATTCATAACAGCCGAAAGGTGAAAACAACCAAGTATCGGTCGATAGATGAGTGGATAAGCAAAATGTGGTATACATACACAATGGGATATTATTCATACACAAGAATGAAGTTCATGGATGAGTCTTGAAGAATTATACCAAATGAAAGAAATCAGTCAAAGAAGGACCAATACGGTATGCTTTCACTTACACGAGGTCCCTAGAAAAGGCAAATCCAGAGAGACGGAAAGATTAGAGGTGAACAAGGACGGGGGAGGAGGGAATGGGGAGCTATAGTTTAATGGGTACAGTTTTTGTTTGGAAAGATGAAAAGGTTTTGGAAGCAGCAGTGACAGTTGTACAACAGTGTGAATGTAATTAAAGTCACTGAGTTAAAATGATTAAAATGGCAAATTTTATCATACACATATTTTACCACAATGAAAAGTTTGTTAAGGTAACGAGACACATCCCTGTGGGTACCGCAGATGAAGCCCTACCTGCACGCTTCTCTGCCCGGAGAGGATTTCCATTCAGGCCGCAAGGCAATGAATCTTAAGCAACTGTCACAAGTTGACAGAGGCAAACAAAAATTCACTGGGGCGATTTCTGCAGTATTTCTAATTATTTCTGAAGGTCTAGTGAAAAAGAATCAGTAAACCAGAGTCCCCGCACTTCTGGGAGTGCCTCGGGGTCCTGCACCTCCTCTGCTGCAGACGGGGACGAGGACTCGCCCCATGTTGTCCAGCGCACACGCTCCCGGCATCAGGCCTTACCTAAGCAATCAGGACTTCCACCGAAGCGCACTCTTTATGGTATCATTCCCTTTTTAACTTCCAAGCACAAAAATTATCTTCCTGTTTCTCCCTCATCCATCCTTATCACAAAATAGGTGTCATTCAATCCCAAACTCTCAGCGGACAGAACGAGTTCACGACCCACAGAAACGTCCTCCGCAGTCTAAACACCCCCCCCACCCAACAGTGTGACTCTTCCCTTCTCCTGTTTCCTAACAGTGTCCCCTGTGTGTTTAGTGACTACGTTATGTTGGTCTGAAGTGACGGAGAAATGGGTTTTACATAAACAAATTGAAAAAGTAAGCAAAGGCCAGCATCTCTCCTTCCCAAGAACGTGAAGTGGTTGGAGGACTGGTCTTGGGGACACTGGTAACAAGAAATTACCTTGGGGTTTTCTGCGAACTTCTTCTTGGCTATTCTCTTAAGGCTTTCCTCAATTCCCTTTTTGGATTTTGCCAGGATGTCCTCTGTCTGGTCTACCAACACGACTGTATGGCCAGTTGATGCAGCAACCTAAGGCAAAAAAAGAATAATTTTGTTTAGAAACGAAAGAAAATATAAAAGTTGAAAAAAAAAGGTTCAATTCCACAGGAACCTTGCCACCATTCTATTCAACATACTAAGTAAACATAATAAGCCAAAATGAACTAGACACACAGTTTCTGCCTAGAACACAGCTCTCACCAGGCACTGCTCTAAACCCTGCACATGAATGACGACAAATTCCCGAAACCTGTGGTCTGAATCAAAGTCCTGAGGCCACACTGTAACTACTTCCTGTACTATTTGGTAAAGCATGAAAGCCACTAGCAACACATGGCTACTCAAATTAATTGAAATTAAGTAAAATTAAAAATGTAGTTCCTTCCCTGGCTGGTGTGGCTCAGTGGATTGAGCACTGGCCTGCGAACCAAAGGGTCACTGGTTCGATTCCCAGTCAGGGCACATGCCTGGTCCCCAGTGCGGGGCATACAAGAGGCAACCACACATTGATGTTTCTCTCCCTCTCCTTCTTCCTCCCTTCCCTTCTGTCTAAAAATAAATAAAACCTTTTTTTTTTTAAGATTTTATTTATTTATTTATTTTTAGAGAGAGGAGGAGGGAGGAGAAAGAGAGGGAGAGAAACAGCAATGTATGGTTGCCTCTCACATGGCCCTCACTGGGGACCTGGCCTGCAACCCAGGCATGTGCCCTGACTAGGAATTGAACCGGGACCCTTTGGTTCCCAACCCGCACTCAATCCACTGAGCCACACCAGCCAGGGCAAAATAAATAAAATCTTAAAAAAAAAATTTAGTTCCTCTGTGAAGTCTACGATTATCTAATCACTATGTCGAACATCAGAAACTAATACAAAACAACACTGAAAGTGAACTGTAATTGAAAAATTTTTTTTAATTTAGCTCCTCAGCAGCACCAGCCAGGTTCCCAGTGCTCAGCAGCTGGTTCGCAGGGTGCGCCTCCTGCCAGCCCCTCGACAGAGCTGGCGCCTTCTGCGGAGCTCTGCGCTTCGGCTCTTCTCTTCTGCAGCCCTTCAATCACTGAGAGGTAAACGGCACAAAAAAACCCTCTTGTCCCCAAGGGTTATTAATGACAAGACTCCCATGAAAGTAGGCCTTTGGCAATCAACCAATTTAGGAGGGCAATTCCCCTCCTCTCCCCATACTCACCCTGGCTGAATCCCGAGGGCACATTTAGTGAAGCTGCCACAAGTCTGAATGTAACCAGCTTAGTTTAGCCACCATCAGTGACCAGCCAACCCCTGTGTCATCACAGTTTGACCATCACAGTTTTGGCCAGCGCTGCAGAATAGATGGTGTGGCTAAAAAGGAACACATTATGGGCAGGTGTAAAAGTGAATCAGTTCAAGCCTTAAGTACAGGCACATGTGGCCTGATACAAACATAAACGATGCAGGAGGCCAGACGCTGAGGTGCCCTCCCTGGGTCTGAGAAGCCCCTGCAGAACCCAGGTGCGTGGGAGAGAGGCACATCAGCTAGAATGAATCTGCCCGGACATGACGCTAAAAAGCACAGTGGACCCTTGAACAACACGAGTGTGAACTGCACAGGTCCACTTCCATGTGGCTTTTTTTTCAATAAGTATTGCAAATGTATTTTCTCTTATGATTTCCTTAATACTTTATCTTATTTATTTATTACAATAGAGTATATAATACATCTGACATACAAAATAGGTGTTAATCGATTGTTTATGTTATTGGTAAGGCTGACAGTCAGCAGTATGCTGTTAGTACTTAAGTTTTATGTGGATCTTTGTGCCAGAGGGTCGGTGCCTCTAATCCCTACATTGTTCAAGGGTCAACTGTATGTGATTTCCAGCCAAGATGGAGGCATAGGTAGACACACTGTGCCTCCTCACACAACGAAAAGAAGGACAACAAATAATTTAAAAACAAAAAACAACCAGAAATGACAGAAAATTGAACTGTATGGAAGTCCAACAACCAAGCAGTTAAAGAAGAAACATTCATCCAGACCAGTAGGAGGAGCAGAGACGGGCAGCTGGGCAGAGAGGACTAGCAGTAAGGCGGCAGCTGACAGACCAGGTGGTCCCACATTTGCATGCGAATAAACTGGGAGGAACAACTTGGGAGCAATACAGACCACACAACCCAGGGTTCCAGTGCAGGGAAATAAAGCCTCAAAACCTCTGACTGAAAACAGCTGTGGGGGTTGAAGCAGTAGGAGAAACACTCAGCCTCACAGGGGAGTTCATTGGAGAGAACCACAGGGTCCTAGAACGTACACAAGCCCACCCACCCAAGAATCAGCACCAGTAGAGTCCTATTTGCTTGTGGGTAGCAGGGGAAGTGACTGAAAGCCGGCAGAGAGCAGAGCAAGCAGCATTGTTCCCTCTCAGACCCCTCCCCAACATACACTGTCATGGGTTGCCCTGCCCTGGTGAATACCTAAGGCTCCACCCGTTCCTATGTAACAGGTGAGCTGAGACCAAAAAAAAAAAAAAAAAAAAAAGGTCAAATGAAAGAACAGATCAAAGCTCCAGAAAAAATACAACTAAGTGATGAAGAGATAGCCAAGCTATCAGATGCACAGTTCAAAACATTGGTAGTCAGGATGCTCACAGAAATGGTTGAGTATGGTCACAAAATAGAGGAAAAAGTGAAGGCTATGCAAAGTGAAATAAAACAAAATATACAGGAAACCAACAGTGACGGGAAGTTGAGTATGGTCATAAAATAGAGGAAAAAGTGAAGGCTATGCAAAGTGAAATAAAACAAAATATACAGGGAACCAACAGTGACGGGAAGGAAACCAGGACTCAAATCAACAGTTTGGAGCAGAAGGCAGAAAAAAATATACAACCAGAACAGAATGAAGAAACAAGAATTCAAAATAATGAGGAATGGCTTAGGAACCTCTGGGACAACTTTAAATGTTCCAACATCCAAATCATAGGGGTGCCAGAAGGAGAAGAGGAAGAGCAACAAATTGAAAACTTACTTGAAAACATAATGAAGGAGAACTTCCCCAATCTGGCAAAGGAAATAGACTTATAGGAAGTCCAGGAAGCTCAGAGAGTCCCAAAGAAGTTGGACCCAAGGAAGCACACACCAAGGCACACCATAATGACATTACCCAAGATTAAAGATAAGGAGGGAATCTTAAAAGCAGCAAGAGAAAAGGAGACAGTTACCTACAAAGGAATTCCCATAAGACTGTCAGCTGATTTCTCAAAAGAACCCTTGCAGGCAAGAAGGAGCTGGAAAGTATTCAAAGTAATGAAAGGCAAGGACCTACATCCAAGATGACTCTATCCAGCAAAGCTCTCATTTAGAATGGAAGGGCAGATAAAGTACTTCCCAGATAAGGTCAAGTTAAAGGAGTTCATCATCATCAAGCCCTTATTCTATGAAATGTTAAAGGGACTTATCTAAGAAAAAGAAGATCAAATATGTGAACAGTAAAATGACAACAAACTCACAACTATTAACAACTGAACCTAAAAAGAAAAACAAAAATGAACTAAGGAAACAACTAGAACAGGAACAAATCACAGGAATGGAGATCACATGGAGGGTTCTTATCAGCGGGGGAGGAGGAGAGAAGGGGAAGAGGTACAGGGAATAAGAAGCATAAATGGCAGGTAGAAAACAGACAGGGAGGTTAAGAATAGTATAGGAAATATAGAAGCCAAAGAACTTATATGTACGTCCCATGGACATGAACTAAAGGGGGGGAATGTGGGTGGGAGGGGGTGCACAGAGTAGAGAGAAATAAAGGGGGGAAAGCGGGACAACTACAATAGCACAATCAATAAAATATATTTTTTTGAAAAGAGGGTCTACTGCATGTAATTCTAAACCACCGTTAGATGTGAGATTTGTGAAATGCGGCAACTAAAACTCAAAGAAAAAAACAAAAAGAAAAAAAAATAGAAACAGAAGAGCAAAACTCAAAAGCAAAAAGGTTCAAATCTCACAGACAGATTTCCAAAGAATACTTTTAAAAACAGTGAGACAAGTTTTAAATGGACGTTAATTACAAATCCACCCTGCCTCCCCCAACCAGCCATTCTCCCCAGAAAGCGGTAAGTCTGTGCCTGCGGAGCCTGAGGACAGAGAGGCCAGTGCCCACCTAGGAACCAAGAAAAGGAAGCAATGCCAGGACCAGACGGTCTGAGAACCCCAGCAGGGCAAGGAGGTGAAGCGGGAGCAAGTCATCTTGCTGAAGGACAGAGGCAGACAGTTCAGCTGCCCGGTGGACAGAAACCCGGGCTGCAGGTGAGCTGGCAGCACCATCAAAGTAAAACCCTGCTCAGAAAGCAAAATGCCCATCGATCCAGACCATGGTTCTCCCTAAGTAACGACAGACCAGGGCCCATCCAGCCAACACCTCAATCACCGACACAAATGTGAACCTCCAATGCAATAAATTCAAAGGAAAAAGAGAAACTTTTTAGACGCTGTGCCGAAAAGACAATACAGCATGCCCGAGACTGTTTACGCCCTTGGCTGGCAACTGGAAACTCAGAGTTGAGGAGGAATCCCAGCCGCTCCCTGATAAGGACGGCTCGCTGGTTGTGCACAGAGTCCAGGCGCACGACCAGCAGGTATGGAGGGCAGACGGTACAGGCTGGGTCCTGTGAGCCCCCTTAGTTAATCACCAGACCTGGGGTGGAGGGAGGTATTGGTGGAAAACCGTGACACAGAACCTAAGAAAATAAACCTCAGATTCCGGGTGGAGCTGATGATGAAATCAAACGGCTTTGAGACCAGCACCCTGGGGAGCAACAGCTCAAGGGAGGTGAGGTGACCGACGGTACAATTCGCTGCAAGGCTGGGCGGGCAGGGGTGCTGGCCTGGGAACCCGCCCTTTTGCTTTAGCTCCTGTGTTCTGACAAGCCCCCTTGGAATGACACAAGTGATTTTCCCTTTTTTCTTTTAACACGTTAAGCTTGGAGCCGATTTTGCTGGGCTTTCCGTTCAGGCGGCGGGCCAGCGACCACTCAACGGGTGTTGAGTTAGAGTATAAACAGGCGCACAATGGTGCAGCCAATGCAAAACTTCATTAAAATTACATTTATTTTTTAACCTGATACTGCCGGTCCCGAGCACTGATGTCGCCCAAATGAAAAGTCTGCTGTCAGTCCCCATGGACCGACGCCACCCAAACAGTCCACTGTCAGTCCCTGGGGACTGACTTCGTGCTTAACGTGTTAACCTCCGACCTAGATCATCCTTGCTAGGCCAGACATAATTCCTGAGGTTCCTAACTGCCTAGATCCCAACCCACTTTCCCCCACATCATCTCCAGCCAGCAACACTCAAGGCGTTGGGGCATAGGGGAAAATTCAAGTATGTTTGGCACAAGATGGAGCCAAAGCTGAAGGAAACTGAGAGAGGGGGGAAAAAGAGAGAGCCGTGTCTTTTTACTTAGAGACTTTGTAATTTCACTTAGAAAATATGAAAAACAAAACAACGTAAGGTTCCATACATGGGCTGTCAAACAAAATAAAAACCGCCATGGTGAGGAATTTTATTAGGCAGCATAAGGCTGGACAAGAGCAGTACCCCTAGAATGGGCCAGTTTCCCAAGGAATAGGTATTCATCTTGATGAGGGGGCTGGGCCCTGGCGTGGCTCAGTTGGTTGGAGCATGAATTCCTGGTCAGGGCACACACCTAAATTGCGGGTTCGATCCCTAGTCCAGGCACATACAGGAGACAACTGATCGATGTTTCTTTCTCTCCCTTCCTCTCCGTCTAAAATGCAATGGAAAAAAAAAATGTCCTCGAGCGAGGATTAAAAGAAAAAAACAGGGGGGTGCAACAAGTAAGGGAGGTGCACCTTTCTTCCAGAAGGCCTCTCTCAATGTTATTATCATCCTGTTTGATTGTGATAGTCACAGGACACATTTTTTGTTGTTGCAGATAAGCCATGATGCTGTCCTTACGGTTACTGTTTTTAAAACTAGAAGCAGAACCAAACCTAGAGAGGAAGCACCCTCAAATATTCAAGCAAACGAAGAGACATGCACATTATAAAAATGGTAAGATTCAACCAGGAGAAACGAGGGATAAAAAGCATTCCAGCCAGCCTAAAGGCTAACTTTCCACTCTTGCCCAAAGCCTCTCTCATAAAGGGCCCCCGTCCCCCGCAAGAAGCCTGGGCTGTTCAGTCACTACCTGGCTTCACCCTGGGTCTGAAGGAACACACTACAGTCAGCACACATATGCAGACACTAGTCAAAAAACAACTATTAATTCAAGGCAACGTTCAAAAGAACAAAATGCACGTGTCAGGGGACCATATAACAGTGACGGAGTGTGTAACACACTTGTTTATTTTCCCACCTCACCCGGAAGAGGTGTGTGCAGGGGCCAACCCTGCGAGAGGAAGAGAACAGACTTCCTGTCCCAGTGTGCCCGTGACCACACGCTTGTTCTGCCCCGTTTCCCTCAGCCATGCGGCGCCTCGCTGAGCCGGAAGGAGCTGCTCCCGGGAGAACCTCAAGTCACTGGGGCGTTTTCTACAATTCTGGGCTCTCCCAAATGTCTGAACTGGTATTCCAGTCTAGTGAGGAGGTTACACTTGTATGCTCTAAATGGTTGCCCCTAGCAGATTTTTTTGCGGGGGTAGGGGGAATCACTTTCTACTTTAGCTTTTCTTTCCTTGGTTAATTCACAAAGCTTCAGGAAAATACAAAGGAAATCTTATGAGGTAGTCATTCCAAGTCATAGAGACAGAGGACATCCCTGTTTCAACCCAACGTGGATATGGCGGGTCTGAATGGAGAAAATACAGGCGAAAAAGAGAAGCGGAAGAGTAGAATAGGTAGTGGAGGGTAAAGGGAATAAATGGTGATGGAAGGAGACCTGACTTGGGGTGGTGAACACACAATACAGTGGACAGATGATGTATTATAGAATTGTACACCTGAAACCTATACAGTTTTATTAACCAACGTCACTCCAATAAATTCAATAAAAAAGAAAAACAAATAGACATTTTAAGTCTTTTTGAAATATGTGCCATTTTAGGGTGAAACTCTGTGGTGCAGTCCAAAATTTATTGCATAGCAATACACTACCATTACAGCGTAATTCCAAGTGATTTCAAGTCACAGCAGTGTTTTCATTCTACCCACCCACAGAGAGCAACACAAGGTAACGCTCAAGTTCCTTGCAGTCACTTCCTGCAGGCATGCCCCAGGGACACAAGGTTGGCAACACCCTGAGAGCAACTTCATCCTTCCAAACCCCAGTGCCTGGCCCACAGTGAGCACTCAATTCACAGTCGTTGAATGAATCAAGGATGAATGAGGCACATCTAGCTCACCGCCTGGCACATATTAGTTGCTTAATAAAAGATCCATAGGCTATTGGGTCCAATGTTCTTTGATTGTACTAATCTACTCCAAATGGGGTTGGTATTCCTCTCTAACCAGTATGTCTAAACGGCCTACCACGGAGATGGAGTCAGGATGCCTTCCCCCCACACAACCCGTGACCAGCGGAGGCAGCCTTAAGCATGGCTAGTCAGCAGCAGGCCACTTAAAGGCCATCTCATTTCTTCCCCAATCATTAATACACTTGTCTTATTCCTCCCTGAGAGCTGAGAGAGCTTATAGAAGCAACAATCTCTATCTACCCTCAATTAACAGAAGGAATACAAGCCTTTAAAAAGAAAAAAGTCAAATGCAACAAAAATAAGAGGTGTCATGCACTGACCACCTACTGTGACAGGCCAGGCACACACTCTATATTCCAAGACTATTTCTGACCAGTGTAACAACCTCACTGAACAAGACAGCACCCCCATTTTGCAAAAGAAAGAGAATTAGAGAGGTGGGGTCACTCACTCAAGGTCACTCAGCTATGAGGTTGTGACGCCAGTTTCCAAGACTGCTTGGCTCCGAAACTTGTCCTCTTATAACCTAATTAGAGGTCAGGGAATGCTACCTTATTTGCTGAAACCACCAGATTTCAACATACCGTAATAATAAAATGCTATCTTACAGAAATTTCGCGTTACTTATTTTTTTGTATTCTCTTCTTCTCTGCCTTACTTAGTTACTATGACAGGCTCAGTGATAAATAACAATAAAAATTCCTCCTAAATAACTGCATGTCAGTTCCTTCCAAAACTAAAATCCTAACCAACATACCTTCACAGTCCTTATGAAATTTTCATCGCCTTCCATTTTATAGATGAGGAAACTGGGCCTTGAAGAGGTTAAGTAACATTTCCAAAGTCCCATGGCCAGTAACAACAAAAATAGCGTTTAGTTCAATCAAATCACAATCCAATCCAGAGCAAAAATGACTTGATAAAGAACACCTATATAGACAAATGGCAGTTTCCATGTGAGCATTAAAGACTCAAAAGAAACCTTAAACCAGCCTGGCTCTAGGACAGGGCTCCTCAAACCCCTGCAGCATCACCACCAGCCGCGAACTGGTTAGAAATGCACATTCTCAGATTCCACCCCAAATGCTGAGAATCAAACTCTGGGCTGCGGCTCCCAGCGATTCTGATGCTCTGAGATCCGGCTGCAGATTGGAATACGCAGGGGAACATTCAGGATGACCGCCACCGGCCCCGCCTGCGGACACTCTGATTCGTCGGGTCTGGGGTGGCACATACACACTGGCATTTCTCAAGCACCCCCAGGTGATGCTGAGGTGTAGGAAGCAGCACTCCACAGTAAAGACCTAGCCCGGATCCCTGTCCCCTCCCTCAGCCACTCGGGAGTTGCCAACTATCTCCTCAAACCACCGACAGGCCATCAACTTTCAGTCCTTAAAGCAGCTGGGGCCAGTGTCTTCCTGCTGCTCTCTGTCCAGGAAACAGTTCCAGACATTATGCAGAAGACACTATCCAGGAGACTCCCCACTTCTTGGCTCTCCCCAAATTCCCCAACGAAAGGTCAGACTCAGTCAGGCCACCCTTCTGCCCGGGACCCTTGAACACCAGGTCTCGCTACAGCGCTCCTCAACGGCTTGCTGCTGAATTCCTGAAGGTCGGGCCCTGCACTCGTCTCCCCGGTCATGTTCTAGTCCCTTGAAATGGCTCTCCTCTAGCCTTGATCTCCGGCCACGGTGGCACCTGCCTTGCCCTGCACTGATGTTGGACTGTCAGCTGCTGGCTGCTGGCTCCTGGCTCACACCCACCGCCCTTAAGCTAGCTATTCTCTGTCCTTGTTTTCCACGGGCCACCATGCTGGGAGAAATCCTGAGGCTCCTAGAGAAAAAAAGTCCCTTAAAAAGTCCATGGAGGTTTGCTACCCCTAGTAACAGCTATAGTTTAGAGTACTTTCCGTGAGCCAGACACCAGGCCAATCTATCGTCTCTCATTTATTTATTAACCAATTCTCCAAGTGTCAAATGCCAATTTTAATGAAGTGTCACTTTACAGTTCTGTAGCTTGTCCTCTTAAAGAAAATTATGATGGTAAAATCTGCAACAGATAAGCATGTACGATTATTTCTGACATTTGGAACATTCAGAAAATCCCTTAGTTACCACTATGCCTCTAGCTAATTTATTCATCCAAAGAAGGAGCCATGGAACACCCGGGTCTACAACGTGAAGACGGTACCGACGCGTGGGGCTCCGTTCCTTGGCATTCACAGCTCTCACACAGCATTAGTAAGTGCCAGTAGCTGCTCCATACTCCCACCAGTTTTCTCTCTGCAACCTACGGCAAAATGTTCTTGGAGGTGGCTCTGTGGCTTCATTTGGCACAAATGATATGCTGAACATAAATGTACATTCTGACATTGACCTCTCAGATCTCACTAGTGATACAACAACTGTTTTTATCATCGAGAACACGACTCGTATCTTTACTATTTTAGGATCATCAATGAAAAATGAAACACATCATTTAAAAACTTACAGAAACTTTGGATCCTCAAAATAAGCTTAAAGACCATAGTTTAAAAATCAACGACCTCATCTAAGCTTTATTGTAACCGTAACATCAAAAATTAAGAAAAAAGGTATGTACACTGAGCTACAGTGTCAGAAACACTGAAACTGGAACTAGCGTTAGCACTTAGTTCGACATTCCTCGTCCAGTCCCACGGAACACCCCAGGTTAGGGGCTCATCGCTTTCACCAGCAATGGCCTCCCAACTCAGTTTCCAGTCTCCGAGCTCCCCTCTCCTAACCCTGAACAAACGTCTGCTTCATCTCCTTAAAGCGCAAGTCTGTCTCCACAGCCCGTTCCTTCCTCCACTGGACACCCAGGTCTCCAAGTGCCAGACTCTTAACTCCCAAGGCTGCCCTGCACAGGTTCCTTCAGCTTCTTCTTTTTGACCTTAAACTCTCTTCTTCATTTAACTTCTCCCTTTCTTCATTCTTTTCTTGTAAGAAGTATCGCTAACTGCTGCAGAGGCCAACCTCACTCCTGTGAAAGATCACGGTGGCTCATGGGTACAGGCTTCCAGGTACTGCTCCTGAATAAAACCAGGAGTACTTCAAGGACCTTAGATCTTTTCTTGGCCTTTGGCTACACACTGGTTTGAAGGCTGAGAACAGAACAAGAAGTACTGTGTTTTTCTTGGAAGCCAAGTAATTGCACTGGGGTATAAAAACAATCTGGATGATGGGGAAGCCTTCAAACAGTTTGGAGAAAATGCAGATTATTAGAAAATGCTTTCCACCAAATGATTAATGGTCACTAACAATAAAACTTGGCTTCTCAGAAGTAAGCACTCTGATCTTCTGTCCTAATGCCATATTCCCCTAGGGATGAAGGGGAACTACCATTTAGAGTTCCATGCTGGGCCCCTCCCTACATTCATTCCTTCGCTGACCGCCTCCTTTTGACTCAACACCCGTGCTGGCCCTGGGATAAGGTGGTGAACAAAGCAAAGCCCCTGCTCTCAGAGAGCTTTCACTCCTAATCAATTATCACATTTAATCTTCATGCAGCCTTTGGGGAAGGCACCGTCAGAACCAACTCAGCCTGGATGTGAATGGGACTTGAAGCGAGGGCTGCCTGCACCCAGAGTTCCCGCGATAGCTTCGCCTGACCTCAAGCGGCATGGCTGGGTCTAAGGTCACAGTCTGAGACAGTTCTGAGCTGGGGAAGGGCTGGCCTTTGGAGCCTGTCTGCTGTCTGTGAGACAGGAAATGCTCCTTAACCTCTGCAGACTGTCTTATCTACAAAAACGGGGCAACAGGGCTGTTAGGAGGACTAAAGGAGTTAATACTTGTTAAATTCCCAGAACAGTGCTTGACGTCACGATACCCTGTTGTTTTTATTCCAGGCAGTCCCCCTCCTCCTTCTGCGAGGGTCTGAGGCCTAATACTAGGTCCAGGTACAGCCTCCTACAATAAATGATTTTATATTGTTTTTGAACTTACACTTTCTGATCCCAAGACTTGCTCTCTTTCTGGTTTTCACTTTCAGGTTTTCCTTTCTCTGCCCTTCCATTTTTGCAAACAGGCTGGGATCTCTCTTCACTTAGAAAGAAAGTGGACTTCCAGCCAAGATGGAGGCATAGGCAGATACACTGTGCGTCTTCGTACAACCAAAGGAAGGACAACGACATTTGAAAGCAAAAAATAACCAGAACTGCCAGAAAATTGAACTGTATGGAAGTCCAACAACCAAGGAGTTAAAAAAGAAACATTCATCCAGACTGGTAGAAGGGGCGGAGACGGGCAGCCAGGCAGAGGGGATGAGCGACAGGTGGCAGCTGAAGGACCAGGCAGGGGAGGTGGCATTGGCAGACCAGGAGGTTCCATATTTGCATGTGGATTAACCTGGAGGAACAACTGGGGAGTGAGACAGACCCTGAAACCCAGGGTTCCAGTGTGGGGAAATAAAGCCTCAAAACCTCTGATTGAAAAAACCTGTAGGGTTGAGGTGCTCAGAGAAACTCCCAGCCTCACAGGAGAGAGTTCACTGGAGAGACCCACAGGGTCCTAGAACTTATACAAACCCACCCACCTGGGAATCAGCACCAGAGGGCCCAATTTGCTTGTGGGTAGCAGAGGAAGTGACTGAAAGCTGGGCAAGCAGCACTGTTCCCTCTCTGAGCCCTCCCCCACATACAGTGCCACAATGAAGTGGGTTGCCCTGCCCTGGTGAATACCTAAGGCTCTGCCCCTCACTACCTTACAGGCATGCAGAGACAAAATAATATATCCCAAATGAAAGAACATATCAAAGCTCCAGAAAAAATACAACTAAGCGATGAAGAGATAGCCAACCTATCAGATGCACAGCTCAAAACACTGGTAATCAGGATGCTCACAGAAATGGTTGAGTATGGTCGCAAAATAGAGGAAAAATTGAAGGCTGTGAAAAATTAAATAAAACAAAATATACAGGGAACCAACAGTGACGGGAAGGAAACCAGGACTCAAATCAACAGTTTGGAACAGAAGGCAGAAAAAATATATATATAACCAGAACAGAATGAAGAAACAAGAATTCAAAAATATGAGGAGAGACTGAGGAACCTCTGGGACAACTTTAAATGTTCCAACATCTGAATCACAAGGGTGCCAGGAGAAGAACAACAGCAAGAAAGTGAAAACTTATTTGAAAACATAATGAAGGAGAACTTCCCCAATCTGGCAAAGGAAATAGATTTACAGGAAGTCCAGGAAGCTCAGAGAGTCCCAAAGAAGTTGGACCCAAGGAAGCACATACCAAAGCCATCGTAATGACACTACCCAAGATTAAAGATAAGGAGAGAATCTTAAAGGCAGCAAGAGAAAAGTAGATGGTTACCTATAAAGGAGTTTCCATTAGACTATCAGCTGATTTCTCAAAAGAACCCTTGCAGGCAAGAAGGAGCTGGAGAGAAGTATTCAAAGTCATGAAAGGCAAGGACCTACATCCAAGATTACTCTATCTAGCAAAGCTATCATTTACAATGGAAGGGCAGATAAAGTGCTTCCCAGATAAGGTCAAGTTAAGGAGTTCATCATCACCACACCCTTATTATATGAAATGTTAAAGGGATTTATATAAGTAAAAGAAGATAAAAAATATGAACAGTAAAATGACCACAAACTCACAACTATCAATAACCGAACCTGAAAAAACACAAATAAAAATTAAGCAAACAACTAAAATAGGAACAGATTCACTAAAACAGAGATCGCATGGAGGGTTATCAGCAGGGAGGGGGAGCAGGGAGTGGGGAGAATGGGGGACAAGGTGCAGGGAGTAAGTAGCATTGATGGTAGGTACAAAATAGACAGGGGGAGGTTAAGAATAGTACAGGAAATGGAGAAGCCAAAGATCTTATATGTACGACCCATGGACGTGAACTAAGTGGGGGGAATGATGGTGGAAGGGAGGGCACAGAGTGGGGAGGAATAAAGGGGAGAAAAAAGTGGGACAACTGTAATAGCATAATCAATAAAATATACAAAAATTAAAAAAATAAAGAAAGTAAGAAGGAGGTGAGGTGAGGGGCACAAATATGCTTAGCCACCTAATGCTGGCCTTCACTTTCCCACCAAATCCTTCAGTTCCTGGTGGCACAGCAGCAAGCGGAGCACGCGTTCCAGAACCGGACTTCCTAGGTGTAAACCCAGGCTCAGCCACTTACTACACGACTCTGGGCAAGTGATGCAGCCTCTCTATCTATGGTTTCCTGACCTGTAATAAGGGTTAATAACAGCACCCACCTCACAGGTTTGTTGGCCAGGCACACGGAGGGCGCACAATGCCTGTTAGCTGATGCTCTCGTTACTATATTAGGCACCTCCACTTTCTCCTGCGCCTTGCAATTCGTACGCCCCAGTGACAGAGCTCCTCCACCGCCACTGCGGGAGGCAACAAATCACAGGAAACTTACCAATGGTCTTCTGATGCTAAGGTCAAGGCCCGTTCTTTGGCTCCATCCTGTACAGCCTGCACACTGTCAACCAGGGCTTCCTTTCTGAAACTCTTCAATTTCTTATTTCTATTTCTTATCTGTCTATTCATCTGAGCCATATTAACTGACTTCCCTTCATCTTCTCGGCCTCTAAACAAAGGTATCCTTCAAAGTTCTGCTTTCAATATTCTTTTCTTTTGTCTCCACATCCTTTCCGTCTAGAATCAATAAAAACAGAGATCCCATGGAGGGCTAGCAGCAGGGTGACTGTGCCTGAAACCAACATATTCAGCCCTAGGCTACAGTCATCATTGTGACCCTGGAACCAGTTCTTCCTGATCTTTGTTAATGATGCCACTGGTCTGAGGATCACAATCTGGCTGAACAACACTTTTCTTTTAACTTCACCCTTACTGTCAAAGAAATTCTATCCATTGTTCAAGGCTCATTTCAAATGCTGCACTCCCCAAGGAAGTTCTTTCCCCTCTCCAAATGAATGTACTCTTTCCTCTTTTTGAAACCTCAAAGCTAGATTTTTACTGCTCTTATTATGCTACTTTATACCAAAGTAAACTGTGTCATTTAGATCTTTGTCTAATGATCTCTGCTCTTCGATTTAAAATGCTGTAATGGCAAGAATTATTTGGTCTTTGTGTCCCCTAGTACTTATCCCATGCCTCACACATCACGGTTGTCCAATAAATAACTGCTAAGTACCAAATGCTTTGGCGTGTCGTAACCTGAGCCCGTGCTCTTCTCCCGCCGTACCACACCTCTCCTCTCCCGTGCTAGTCCTGGGCCGCACGCCCCGCCTCAGGGGTTCCCACCACCAGGAAGCTCCTTCTCCCTCGTCGCGGCCTGGGGGACTCCAACTCGTCTCTCACAATCCAACATAGGCTATGTCTGCTTCAGCGCAGCCTCTCTCAACCTCTGGGAGAGGTGGTCACTGCCTCTTGTGCCTCTACTAATTTACAGATATAGCAGGTCTTTCACACAGGACTTGACATGTTGAAAGAAAATAAACAAGGCATGGAGCCGGTGTGAGCCACCAAGGGCCACTTGGTTATGTAATAATGGCGGCCCAGTCCCCAGCATGTGAACACAAGCGCTATTTCATGTTGTAAAAACTCTCAAATGTCAGCGAAAAGGTCATCAGCCAACCAGTATGCAGGAAAAATTCCAGGCAGTGAAGAGAAAAGATGGAACAGTTGACCAATACCAAAGTTTGATGATGAACTCAAAATAATACCTGGAAACTTTTCCAGAACAGCTGCTACATCATCCACTTCTTCAAAGTCCAAAGCTGCTGTTACCAGAAACCCCCGTGTAGTGTGGTTCTGGCACCCCCATCTGCAGCCTGCCAGAATTTACAGTAAACACAAATGCCATATACATACGTGTAGTACAACATGTACATGTCTTCTTTATACATACTTCTTAAATGTCCCCTTTCCCTTACTAGAAGAAGATATATCCTACAAGTCAAACATCTTAAGTGCTTAGAGCCTTATCTTATGGTATTTAAACCAGCAAAACTTTCATCTGACAGGCAGAGAGTCTGGGGCCTTTATTCTGGTGAGCCCCTCAAGAGGAGGGATCACATCTTTCCTGCCGCCTAGCCCAATGTCGAGCACGTGGGAGACACTTGATAATATCCATGAAAAGAATGCATGGATAATTGACCTATTTTTAAAAAAACCTCAATGCGTAAATTATTTTAGGAATAAGTTCTCAAGGAATCATGACAGGTTTCATTGTTAGAAATGGTAACAAATTTTATACAACTTTCAAGTCATTTTAGATTTATGAAAAATCACATTAGTTTGAAAAGGGTAGAAAGAAAAAAGTTAATAACTGAAGTCTTTAGTCAATTACCAAGTGGAAAAAAATGTTTACAAAAGTCTCTGTTCCTTTGGTGATCAGTTGGCTGAACGCCAGGCAGAAGGAAAACTGGAGGACAAGTGCTATGCAGTGTGGCCGCTCCCGGGGCTTCAAAAGTGGGCTCATGCCCGGTTTCCTCCAGGATGTGAATGTGCCGTACACCTCCGTCTGAAGGGGCTGTGGGCAAGGGCAGAGGCACGCGGACCCTGTGTTTGTGTCCCTCTCTGAGGGGCACGTGTGTGAATAGGTTGAGGACTAGCCACAGACACAGAAGCTCACTCCCTCCAATGCGGGTTTCTTCTGTACCACACTAGGGAAACTGAGGCACCTTTGTTTCTCAACCACTGTAATGTCAGAGATGAGCAAAAGCATTTTATTGATTACAGATAATCAAAACCATCAACTTTTCGAGCAGGAAGATACCCTAGAGATCATTCAATGCAGTGGCTTTCCAAACTTTTTTAGCCATAAAATCATTCTTCATAGAAATTCAAAAAGAGCAATACATAAAACAGAGAAAAGGGGGTTCGGGAACCATCAAGGAGATTCATGGAACCCCTAAAGTCCATAGAGCACAGTGTAAAAATCTCTGATCTATTCATATCCATTAGGATGGCTATTATTAAAAAAATAGGAAGTAAGTGTTGGCAAGGCTATGGAAAAACTGAAACCCTTGTGCACTGCTGATGGGAATGTAAAATGGAGCAGCCACTGTGGAATACAGCACAGCAAATCCACTTCTGGGTAAACACCCAAAAGAACTGAAAGCAAAGCCGCTACCAGACAGATATCTGTACGCCCATGTTCATAGCAGCCACTATTCACAACAGCCAAAAGGTAGAAGCAACCCAAGTGCCCATCAACGATGAATAGATAAACAAAATGTGTTACGTACATGTGTCGCGGATTTCGACCCGCAAAATCCAGGGGGGGGACCGCCCCGATCGTGTGAATCAATCTTACCCAGAGACACGCTTGGAGATGAGAATCCGGCTGCCACGGGTCTTTTCCTCCACCTCCATCTTTGGAAAAAGACCTCGTGGGTAGCTTAGCCGGGGTTTTTATTAGAGGCTTTAGGACATATTTACATTGGATTGATTATTCATGGGATTAAGCAGAACAGGGATAGGTTTACTCATTAGCAGAGCCATTAGGATGTAAATTCAGGTCCGGTGGCAGACAGGACCAGGGTAATATATAAAACAGGGCTCAGCAAGCCAGAATTTCTTAAGATACATTTTTGCCAAATTCCTATTAGAAAATTTGCCCACACGGGAATCACACGGAGCTGCGCTCAAAACGCGTAAATTCCGGAACATGCGTGTTTACACGTGTGTGGAAAGAATCCCCACATACATGCAATGAAATATTATTCCACTAAAAATATTCCAGTGGAATCTTATTTCCTAAAACAGGAAGAAAAAAAAAATCTGTAAAGTTGCAGGATACCAAATCAGTACACAAAAATGTTCCATTCCTACTACATCAATAACAAACTAGCAGAAAGACAAACTAAGAACATGATTCTACTTATAACTGCAACAAAAAGAACAAAAATACATTTAACCAAGGAGGTAAAAGACCTGCATACTATAAGACATAAGAAAATGATAAGCATTGATTAGAGAAATTGAAGATACAAATAAATGGAAAGATAGTCTCATGGACTGAAAGAATTCGTACTGTTAAAATGTTGATACTACCCAAGATAGTCAATAGGTTCAAGCAACCACTATCAAAATCCGAATGGCAATTTTATAGAAATAGAACAAAGAATCCTAAAGTTTGTATGGAACCAGGAAAGACCTCAAAGTGCCAAAGCAATCTTGAGGAAGATAACAAAGCTGGAGACATCATGTGTCCTGATTTCAAACTATATTACAAAATGACAGTAATCAAAACAGTACAGTGTTGGCAGAAAAACAGAGACACAGATCAATGGAACAGATAGAGAGCCCAAAATTAAACCCACACATATATGGTCAATAAATTCATGACAAAGCAGCCAAGAACATTCAGTAGGGAAAGGACACTTTCTTCAATAAATGGTGTTGGGGAAACTGGACAGCCGCATGCAAAGCAATGAAACTGGACCACTAATTTACACCATTCACAAAAGTTAACTCAAAATGGATCGAAGATTTGAATGTAAGACCTGAGGTCATTAAACTCCCAGAAAAAAATGTAGGAGGCAAGCTCCCTGACATTGGTCTTAGTGATGATTCTTTGAATTTGACACCAAAAGTAAAGGCAACGAAACTAAAATAAACAGGTGGGCTTACATCCAACTAAAATGCTTCTGCACAGCCAAGGTAGCACCACCAAAATGAAAAGATAGCACACTGAATGAGAGCCAGTATCTGCAAATCATATATCTGATAAGGGGTTAATAGCCAAGATATAAAAAGAACTCATACAACTCGACAGCAAAAAAAAAAGAAAAAGGAAAAAGAAAGGAAAGGAAAGGAAAAGAAAAAAATCTAATTTAAAAACGGGCAGAGGAATTGAACAGATATTTTTCCCAGCAGGACACACAGAGGTCCAAGAGGTAACTGAAAAGGTGCCCAACATCACTAATCGTCAGGGAAATGCAAATCAGAACCACAGTGAGGTGGCATCTCCTACCTGTTAGAACGGCTGTCAGAGAGTAAATGTCAGAGACGATATGAAGAAAAGAGAACCCTTGTGCTCTGTTAATTGGAATGTAAATTGGTGCAGCTACCATGGAAAACAGTATGGAGGTTCCTCAAAATATTAAAAATAGAATTACCATGCAATCCAGCAATTCTACTTTTTATCAAAAAGAAAAATGGAAGCACTAGCTCAAAAAGATGTATGTACCTCCATGTTCGCTGCAGCACTATTTACAATAGCCAAGACACGGAAGCAACCTAAGTGTGCATCGATGGATGAACGGATAAAGAAAATGTGGTGTACCCACATTACGTATGCACACACACAGAGGAATATTATTCAGGCATAAAAAAGAAGTAATCTTACCATCAGTAACATGGACAGACCTTGCAGGCATTATGGTGTGTGAAATAAGTTAGACAAAGACTCACCGTATGATCTCACTTACATGTGGAATCTAAAAACAAAAAACACAGATACAGAGACAGACTGGTAGATGCCAGAGGCGAGGGAGGCGGCAGTGAAGGGGTGAAAAAGTACAAACTCCCAGCTGCATAGTTAATAATACTATACTGTGCATTTGAAAGTTGGTAAGGGAGTGGGCCTTAAAAACTTCCTCACGAGAACAGAACTGCTGTGAGAGACATCCACTGAACTTCCTACGGCGGTCACTGTTCAGGATGCACAAACACCGAACCGTGACATCCTACATCTGAAGCTGATACAATGTTACGCTGGTAGCTGTACCTAAAATTTTTAAAGAGGAATTATGACACATGCTACAGCACATACGGACCTTGAGAATACTGTATCAGGTGAAGTCAGCCAGTCGGATAAGGATGAATGCCGTGCGATTCCACCTGTGTGAGGAACCTCGAACACCCACATTCAGAGAGACGGGCGGTGAAGTGGCGTTCTCGAGGGGCCAGGAGATAGGAAGCTATTGTCTGATGGGCGTAGAGTTTCGGTTTTGCAAACCGAAGAGAGTTCTGGAGGTGAGTGATCACGACGGCTCCACAACAGCGTGCAGGTGCTGAAATGCCACGGAACTGTGTATTTTTAAATGGTTGAAACAATAAATTTTATGTTATATTTGTATTTTTTACAATTTAAAGAAAAACAAAGACCTCCGTTCTGATTCAACACAATACCTTCATTTTACCAAGGAAAAAACAGGAACTAAAGCAGAAAAATTATTCACCTATAGTGTTCCACCTAAACGCAATTCTGTAAAAGGTAGTTTATTGCTTATTCCATCAAACTCTTCAGCGGCTCCCAGTGACCACGGGATAAAACTGGAGCTCCGACACACGGCACGCAAGCCCTCCAGGGTGGGCATTCCCCTCCTCTGCGGGCGCTGTCCGCTGCCCGGCGCTCCAACAGCGCAAGGCCGTGGCTCCCGCATCTCCTACTGCCCCCTCAGCCCCAGGCCTCTGCACTGCCCACACCTTCTCCCCAACTTCACCTGATTAAATAAACCTGAGTATCACCTCCAGCTACTAAACGTCCTCACCCCAAGATCCTCTCGGCCTCAGGTAGGTGTCGTCGTGCTCCTGTAATGCCCCACGTACCTCACCACTGCACCCATCACAATGCGTGAGGATCATCTGTTCGAGCGTCATCTCCCTACTCCCTCACTGCAGGCTCCTGACTAAATGTCACTCCCCTTTGTCTGCTGCGTGCCCAGATCCCGCTGGCTGTGGCACACCCTCAGGAAACGGTGACTGAACAAACACACCTGGTAGAAAAGCCAAGGTCCAGGGTTCTTTTCATCAGGCTAACCGAGGGCCTCCCTCACAAAGGGAACATAATTATTGTGTTGAGGGTTCTTACTTAGCAAAGAATGTCATGTGTCTTAGATGCAAGGGTACCAATCCCACTCGTTCCTGAATTACGCACCCAAGTTATTCCAACTTTCTGAGGAGATGGCAGTGGAAGAGTGGACCACAAAAAGTAAACTTTTTTCCTCTTCCCATAAACATCTGTTACTTTTACAATAAATAAGGAAGACTCTTCTTGGCACTTTAATGCGCACAACCAATCTAAATCAACCCACAAAGAACTCTTGTTTTATACGACAGTGACCTACACCCTGTAAGACCTTGAGGACGAGCAATCTGCAATGGAAAAAAAATGTATTTGAAGGCTATGTCCTCAGCCCATAACTTCTCTAGCCTTGGTAGAAGGCAGGCTTAGCCAGAGAGAAATATTTTTAGGCAGGGTGCTTCAGTGCTTCTAAAAATAGACCCAGCGAACAGCACACTCTCAAAGCCCGTGAGCAGTCTAGCCACAGGGCCAAGTGAACACGCCAAGTGGAAGCATACTGAATTTACACTTTTACAAACATGTCACCAGGTGGGAAGTAGCTTCTCTGAAGCATGACGTGAATGGTGAATGTGCAAGAACGATGTCCAGTGGTCCAATAAGGTGTCCCACACGCCCCAACACACAGCAGGGCTGTGCTTCTCCAACATGACATTCTCTCAGAAAAACCGTACGCTGCACGAACTATCTGCCACACTGGAGTTCCAACCTCCTCCTGACGCCCAGAACAAGTGTGTCTCACTGGTGTTCCCACACTGATTGTGCCGCTCAGCTCCTGTGCCCTGTCAGCAAGGCCTGGCTCTGGGTTCTCGTGATCTGACCCAGGGAAGAGAACAGTCATACATCAGTTACCTCCCTCAGCGCTGGCAATTCCGGGTGTGTAATTACCCCTGGTTGCGCAACACTGCAAACACCGCCATCAGCACACGTTGTCTTCAGCAACTTGCACAATCAGAAAAAGGCATTCCGTTGAGGCTTTCAACCACAACGTACCACTACAGCCAGCTGTCTTGTTCGTAAAACAGTTAAATTCACTGGCTGGCCTCTTTATATAAATTTAGATTTTTATATTTCAAAAAGTATTTCTAAAAAGCCAAGCAAATGTGCCTCTATTTTTAGACAAGAAGTCTATTAAATATACAATTTTTTTAAAAATTCAGTAAGCATCTAGGTTTGGTAATGTAGAGGAATGATCAACAACTTCCCTCCCAGGGCTCTCCCCCAACCCCACGTCCCACAAACTCCACAAAGGAGAAGGGATAATGGGCCACGTAGACAGCGTCTATCAAGTCTTAGCTAAACTGAAGAATCTCTGAAAGGTGTTACCATGATGGGCACTTCCTAGGTAGAGGAGAGAGCTACAAACCCACACTGCTCCCCAGGAAGATTGATATGGCGATGCCCGTTAGGACAGTGGAGTTTCAGTGGAAAGGACTAATTAAGAGGCTCCCACAACAATCCACGTAACAACACCTGGTCCAGAAATTGCAAAGGAAAGCACACGGGAGAACCTTCCTCATAGAGGAAAGCCTCAGAGCCATCTGCAGTGTGGAACAGTCCTGACGACTACCCTATCTTCGGAGTGCATGCGGCTAGAAGAACAACGACGGCAATAACAAAAGGAGGAAACTCTGGAAAGGTCGAACTGAGTTTTGGCAATGGGCTCTGAGTCTATTGGCAGAAAGATGGCAGCACAGCATCCAAGTGGAGATGACCAGCAGGTGACTCTAACTTTGAGTCTACAGCTGAGGAGAGGTCAAGCTGGTTTCTGTGGACTCCAGAGAGCCATGAAGGATCCCCTTGTCCATGGAGGCCACACTCACAGCTCCCCACAGACAGCAGAGCCGGAGGTGCAGGTAGAATGTGGTTATCTTGGCCTCTGGGATCTCAAGCCAGTGGAACAGGAGTTGAGAGACCAGAGAGAGTTACAGCCCCAGCTCTGCCTCTGACCCTTGACCCCAGTACCATCTCTGCAGGAGAGGTTATAATGATCACATGAAATGATGGAAACACCAAGTACTTTGAACAGAATGAAGTATCACATTTGTAGAGTTGTTTTTCTGTAAGTGTCAGGCTCTGTTGTAAATGCTTTATGAGTATCAACTCATTGTAATACCCAAAACTGTCTAGCAGGGGTGCCCAACCTGCAGCCCAGGATGGCTATGTATGAATGCAGCCCAGCACAAAACTGTAAATTTACTTAAAACCTTCTGTTTTCTCATCAGATTTCGTTAATGTTTGTGTATTGACTGTGTGGCCCAAGACAACTCTTCTTCCTCCGGTGTGGCCCAGAGACGCCAAAAGGTTGGACACCCCGATGGAGCACCAAGATTTTTCCCAACAACCCACAAAATAGTCTTGAGATCTTTAGAATTGTTTGAGCTCCCCATGTCTCCCCTATCAGATATCTATCAAGACAGTTAGGATAACCTAAAATAAGCGTCATCACTAGGTTAGATCTAATGGCGCTATATAAAAGTATTTACTGAATAGTCACCACTGAACACATTAGCATGACACTAAGCACTTAGCTCACTGAACTCGCATAACACTGTGAAGCAAGTATCCTAATTCCCAGATAAGGGATAGAGGCAGAGAAGGGTTCCATGACTCGCCCAAGGCTCCCACAGCCAGGAAAGGAAGGGCTGGGACCCAAACTCTAGAAGGTAGCCCTCGGCCTGCTCACTTTCAAGCATTAGACCACCGCTCACCAGACACAGAACAGAGAGCGGCGGCATTATCTTCCTGTGGTTCCAGGAAAACTGGGCAGGGAGGGGTGGGCCTAAGGCAGAAAGGGAGAGAAGAGAGAAGGGGGAGGAAAGGACATTAGAAACTCGAGCAGGGGACAGAGAGCAGTGAGGCTGGATCTAGCATGTGGCAGAAGAAACTCCAAACCTGCGGGGCCCTCTCTACTCTACCACGCCCAAAGGCACTCTTTCCGCCCAGTCAGCCCGCTCCCAGTCCAAACACTGACGGGCGACAGAAGCTGCCTTACTGCCCCCGCGTATCACCAAGAGCAGAGAACAGCCCAATCGGGAAGTGAGCAACAACACAGGAAATGAGGGAAGCACCTGTGACAAACGCATCCCATACCCTCCAGGAGGAAGTTATCACCTGGGAATAAAAATATCCCTCCCCTAAGAAGAGTCAAAAGAGAGATTGTGGTGGTCTTCTGAGATCCCAAAACTTCTCCCAGGCCACTGCACTGTTTCCAAGCAAATTTCAACAGAGAAGAACTCACTATAAAACAGAGGAAAAAGCTAAACATACAGAACAACTCTGATCCCTCTTCTATTCAGCATCAGAAAGTTCAGAGCTGAGGGCAGCGAAAAGTGAAGGGTAAACAAATTTAGTGGCTGAGGAGAAGCTTTTGGGTCACCTGAGTCCTCATCACACATTGCAAATGTCAGGGAAATGTTCATCTGTAGCTTAGAATGTTGCCCCCTCTTTTGTTTTAACAGCCTAAGGAGTTCTCCCCAGAAGAACTCTTTGCTTTTTAAGAAAGAAAAAAAAAAAGAGCCCTGGCTGGTGTAGCTCAGTGGATTGAGCGCGGGCTGGGAACCAAAGGGTCCCGGTTCGATTCCCAGTCGGGGCACATGCCTGGGTTGTGGGCCAGGTCCCCAGTGAGGGCCATGTGAGAGGCAACCATACATTGCTGTTTCTCTCCCTCTCTGTCTCCCTCTCTTCCCCTCTCTCTGAAAATAAATAAATAAAAATCTTAAAAAAAAAAAAAAAAAGAAAGGGAGGAAGGAAGGATAAAACACACTTTGGGAGAGAAGAACCCAGCTGAAATTCAGCCTCTGAAAGGCCACGCTCAGGGAGCTCACTGACCCCTCACCAGTAACTTAACGAACACTACAGGTTTTCTGGGCTCTTTTCCCCTCCTTTATAAAGCAAAAAAAAACCTAATTCCCACTCAAGGGTCATTTGATGCTGTAAGCCTCTTTGCCCGCCTAAGTATCCAGCTGATGACAAATTGGCAATTAGAACCAAGTCAGAAGTGTATAATGGGCAAACACAAAAAAACAAGTTAACCTTACTTAAATATTAACCTGCAGCCTAAGCAATCTTTAAAAATTTTAAACAAACAAAAAAACAATGACAGGCAAAGTGGATACTCTTAGAGAATACATATGTACAAATGACCTGTGCTCTGATCAACTGTAATTAAAGCACAGACCTCACTCGTCTTAAATTGCTTAATTGCTCAAGAAATGCATCAGGCTCCCACAAAATCTGCTTAATTTTTTTTCCATCCTACTCAGCACCAACTGGAACATATGGCAAAAACGATAGATTTTAAAAAATTAAGATTTTAAACAGAACTACACCTTAATTAAAATTAAAACTATTTCAGAAAGTTCAGGAGAGTGAAGCAAAAGCTGAATTAGCAGCCCTCCTTAGATGCTAGTTTGTTCTTGTTTTATGAGGATCAACAATACGATAGGGAAAGAACAGGAAGTGTCTTCCCTCTTTTCAGAGGTCCCTGGACAAACTGTAGTATCAGCTGGCACTTGCCTTCAACATTAAGCGAGATGGAACAGAATCACAACCAATACTCTCCAACTAAACATTACAGGCCTACCTCAGCAGCAACGATCAGAAATGAGAATGGTATGAGGGGAGAAAGACAAAAAGACAAGCATTACTGCAATGAAGATAATAATTAAACCCAAACCAAGTGGCTTGGTTGGTTGGAGCATCATCCTAGGCACCGAAGGCTGCAGGTTCGATTCCCAGTTGTTGGGGGTTAGATCCCCGGTTGGGGTGTGCGCAGGAGACAACCAACCAGATGTTTCTCTCATATCAATGTTTGTTTCTCTGTCTTTCTCTCTCTCTAAAATCAGTGACTATATCCTCAGGTAAGGATTAAAAGAAAAAAAGATAACCATAAAGGCAGCTAACCCTTTGTGAGCTCTTACTAGGTATCAGACACTGTGCTAAGAGCCTGACATGCTCTAATTCATTCAATCATCTAGATCCTCCTACGAGGCTAGTCCTGGCATTAGTCCTACTTTAGGGATTAGCAGGCACAGAGGTTGAGTAACTTGCCCATGTTTACACAGCCAGCATCAGGCAGAGCCAGTATACAGGCCACCCGATTCCCCTTCTGAACCGGAGTCAATCTACAGTCAAAACACATCAACTCTTGTCTGTGGCACTCAATAAGCAAAAGATTCACCCTGTGCCAAAAGCTGTAGGTCAAGGAACACGAAGAACAAGGCGATACTGCTCACAACTGTGTGCCCAGGGTGGAGCGCAAAAATGGATCCAATCCGCTGAACTGCTGAACCCAACCAAGCTACCGGCTGAGAGCGGCACAGAGATGTTCTGCAGAAAAGCACGGTTCCGCTCCCAGGATTAGAGCTGTCATCTAAAGCAGCTGAGGCTCTTGTAAACCTTGCTCTGTAAGAATGCAATTACTGTTCCTTATGATTGTACACTATTTAGACTTCTGGTCTTTATTGACTTTTGGAATGACAGTTCCATTATATTTCCGACCTGTGGGATAAACAGCTCTCTCTTATTCCCCCGTAAGTTTCAAAAGGCACTCCCTGGTCCAACTACTCAAGGATTCGATCCACAAGTCTGTGCTCCTATCAATGCCCATCTCCTCCCTCCTCTCTCATATGAAAGCTCCAACACCATACCCATAATTTTATTAGGTGTCACCTCTGGGCCTTTTTGTACAACATAACACCCTTTTCCAACCAATAATGGATACAGCATTCCAAGAACTGAGCAACCTTAAATACTGCTTTCTACTTGGTTTTTACTCTCTTTCACTGATGTCTCCAAGGAAGCATCAACAATAGTTTCTGGGCCCATCTCCTGTATTTGTACTGGAGGCTTACAGCCCTAATATCTTGTCCTTACAATGTTGTTTAAATCCTGGCTGGATAGCTCAGTTGGTTGAGAGTGTTGTCCCCATATTCCAAGGTTGAGGGGTTCGATCCCCAGTTAGGGCACATACAAGAAGCAACCAATGAATGCATGAATGAATGAAGGAGTGGAACAACAAATGAATGTTTCCTTCTCTCTCCCTAATAATCAATACATTAAAAAAATTTTTTTTAATGCTGTTTAAATGTTTTTAAATAAATACATTATTTTATACTTTCCCACAAAAAAATCTCATTCTCACACTGTGGAAGGTTTTTGGTGGAGCAGGGGAATACAAGTGCACTTTAGCTAAAATTTCTCTATACTGTAATGCAGTATAATGTTTGGACTTACATTAAAGGGACTTACTCCTCACATCCCTTGCAAACCATAGATTAGGGAGATACCATAACCTAGCAGCCAAAGCATCCACACAATAAAATGGGCAATGTATGTCCAGAAACATGGAAAATTGTAAAAAGTTAGAAGGATAAAATCTTAATGAAATACTGATTCTAGACAAAAAAGCAATCAAATTAATACATTGCAAAAAATTCACAGGGACAGGAAAATTATGATATTTAACAATAGTAAAAGATTTTTAAAAGATCAAACATGGAAATGTGGGCTTGACTGGAAGGACATTGGAAAATAAATTTTCATGAATGTATCCAACGCATCTGAGTCTCCACTAAAAAAAATTAGTCTCCCCTTCAACATTACAAGGTGAAAAGAGCTGAAATGCTAAGAATATAATCAACTAGAATGTGAAAAATGAAGGCTCTCCAATATGAGCTGGAATTTGCTAAAAATAAATGAGGCAAGTATCACAGTATCCCGGTAATCAATTTTACAACTGACCCTGAGCCACAGCTCGGTTGGTACAGCGCAGTCTTGAAGATGTATATTAGATTGGAGGCCCTCCCATCGCTTTATCTTCCCCTCCCACTTCTCCAAACCCTTAAATTGTTCAGGTTTTCAGCACAGAGGGCACTGGGTGAAAGGGCAACCTCGAGCTAACAGCCTTCAGCAGACTCGCAGGGCCTCTGAAGCAGGTTAGGTAACTTTACAAAGTTCTACAAATGTGGTAACTATTATTATTCTTTGTAACCCAGCAAGCAAAAGAAACCCAAGGTGGAGGTGCGGGTTAAAAGAACGTTTAGGAGAAAACTACTCTTAACAAAGATTGTATAGTTCTAAAAAATCCCTGGTATCTGGAAGCACTTTGAGTGTAAACCAAGAAGAAAGCAAGCACGTTACGTCTCAGCCTCGGACACAGACAATACTATCTTCCCTCTGCAAGTCTCAGTTCCAAAGTGCGTTCACCAACACGCTCTACCCAGCCCTCATCTGGCCTTGGGGGCGGCTGGAATCTAGAGACTAGGAAACAGGCTCAGCCCCAAGACACGATCTTTGGGGAATGAACACTCACAGGCCCAGACCCGAGACGTTTCAACGACACCGGGGAGAAACAGGGTGGAAATTCCCCAGCTCTCCCGTGGACCCCGGCCTCTCTGCGAGACACCCCGCCAGGTCGTTCCCGCCAGCGCTCTCATCTCAGGTGGGCAGCAAAGCGAGCGGGCTGGTCTGCTCACCTGGGCAATGCCGGCACCCATCAGCCCGCCGCCGATGACCGTCACGTGCTTGACAACGATTTTCTTCGCCGAGGCTGAAGCTGTGGACGTAGAGGACGCGGCGCGCACGAACTGCCTGGTTACGAAAGCCATGGTGCAGAGATGGAGACCGAGGCGAGGGCGGAGGCTGCCACGCCGACGGCTGAGAGACCCTGCGAAGAAGGCTCAGCAGCGCTGCACCAACAGCCAGCAGACCTCTGGCGGCAGAGGCCCAGGCGGCCCCGCCTCCCCGCGCGCCCCGGGCTCAGCCGTGACGTCACCGAAGACGGGGCGGGGACTCCAGGCCGGCTCAGCTCCCTGTCGGAATCCGTCGGGGTGGTGCTCCAGCGTCACAAGTGCGCCTGGGCGCAAGTGGGCTGGCGCCGCTCCCTGCCTTTAGCGGTCTAGCTAGGGGCTCTCAGCGGCCAGGCGTTAGGTGGGACCTGAGGGTCAAAGCGGAGTGAGGCGGGGCGGTTCGGGCTCCGGGACCTACCGAGAGCCGGCCAGTCCCTTCCTCCGGCCCGTGGTAAGAGGAAGACTTAGTGCTGACTTGTTAAATCGTTGCCTTTGATGCTAGTGTTTACCTCTGCGCTGAGTTAAAACGTCATCTTTGATGGTGGTGATGAAGAGACCCACACCCTTGATTCATGTCGCCAAGTAATCAACTCTAGGGATTGTTTTATTCCTGTGGATAATGAGTGTTTCTGCTAAGATGGAAACTACTCACGCCGGAATAAATATCTAATGGCCCATGAGTTCCTATGTAAAGATCAGGTTTAGCCATCTTCATACAGGGTGCAGCCAGGGGGCCCCAAAGTAGGGATTTGTAATGGGATCCACAACTCTCACAGTGCCTAGGAAATTATACACACACACACACACACACACACACACACACACACACACACACACACATATGATGTCTACAACCCCACAAGTTTGAACTGGGGGATGGGACACATGGAGCAGGGCCATTGAGAGCTGTTTTGCATAGCAACAGTTTTGCAGCTAACCTCTGGCATGGTTATTTACTGTATCTGTAACTTTTTACTGGTTTCATGGATATGTTAAATAGCTATGGCCACGCTTTGAACTAGGGAGAAGGGAGTCACTTCCAACCTTGATGTAACTGGGAGGCAACTCCCTCTTGTTACAGAGCCTGCATGAGAGCTTGGAGATGATTGGCTCTAAGCCATGGGGGCCATGCCTCCCCAGACTTCCTATGGCAGCCCAGAAAAGCTGGAAAAATACTAGAATGCTGGCAGGTATAGCCAACTGTGGGAGGAGTCGGAAATGGGGCTGCAGAGGAAGATTGGCGCTGGGATTTAAACCCAGGCATAGCAGCCTTGACAAGAGGAACCACATGGCTTTGGGTCTCTCTGCCACGCAGCGTAGGAAGCTGGAAAGCAAGATATAGCAGCGATGCAGAGCTCTCTCTTAGCAGTTTGGAAGAATGCAGGGGAGACGCTGTGGGAAGGAAAGGGGTGAAAGGACTCTTGCTGGTGGGCCATGAGAAGGTGCCACGTGGTTTTGGATTAAGAACTGGAGATCCCAACAACACAGCTAATGGTGCTGGGAACCAAGGGACACCTACCAGCGGAGCATGGATTACTGGGAAGAACTGGGAGCTAGCTGAGCTACAGACCTCTGCTTCTTTTCCTGAGCTATGGTACCCTAGACCCGGCAAAGAGGGGAAGGAAGGACTGTGTGTTTGTGGGTGTTTTAAGGGACTTTGGGATTTTAATGAAGACATTAAGTCATTACTCTTAATCTGTATACCTTTTTAATAAACAATTCCTTTCCTGTTCACCAGTCTCTGACATTGACAGCTATAATTCCCTAGTGGCAGGCAAGGCGAACCTAATACAGGAGGGCCGCAGGAAAAGGGGGGTCCATTCCATAACATTGTGTGACCCTTTCTCTGGTGGCCAGTCAAGGAAAATCATGGGAGACCACATGTGCAATGGCTTTAAAGTAATACAACTACTTGTACATGTGCAATAAAAGCCCGCCAAAACTAGCCAGGAAGGATCCGCCTTATAAGAATACAATCCCTCCAGCCCATAAGGTCAATCTCTGCTTGGAGTTGGCCTGCTGCCATGTTCTCTGCTATACACTCCGCGTGTTAGGTTCAATTCTTTGTCCCGATCATGAAGAACCTGGTACCTGTGCCCACCTGTGACCATATGACTCAGCCAGCATGGCTCAATGGCAGCCCTCAGGCTCACTACCTCACCATGCCACTGTCCCTCCAGCTGCCCTCAGTCCAGTGTCCTTCTGAGATCACCCCTCCTCATGGTCAGTCATTAATTCACTAAAGAAGTATCTGTTCAGAGCCTTCCATGTGGCAAGCATCATTCCAAGGGCTGCCGGGTGGGCCGATGTATAAAACAGATGCTGTCCCCGCCCCATGGAGCTCCCAATTGAATGGTGAAAACTGAAATAGACACACGATCCCAGATTTGATAGGGGCCATCAAGGAAGAACAGCAGGGTGATCAGGGAGGCCTCTCGGGCAGACAGGAGCAGGGTGGGCAGAGCTGGGACAGGCTTGCTTGTGGGGCTGGAGGAAAACCAGTCTGCTAGAGGATGGAGGCGCTGTCAGCTGAGGTTCCAGCCTGCAGCGGGCAGGGTCGGGATCCCATGGGGTCTTGGAGGCCATTTTTAAGGAATCTCATCTTTGCTCAACTGCAAAGGAAGCCACTGGAGGATTGTGAGCAGGAGAGAGCTGAGGAAGTTTACATGGTGCTGCTGCAGAAGGTCAACGGGAACAAGAGTGGAAGCAGATGGGTCCTTACCTCTCCCTCCGGTTTTTGGTGGAGTCCTGTCTTATCTTGCTTTCTAGAAAGCTCCTTGAGGCCAGGGAGGGCGTCTGCCTTGAAGGTCACTGAGCCTAGGCTGTCATCCCAGGCCTGGCCTATGCTCTGTCCCTGGGGACAATCTGGGACACATTCTACTCTTGGCTCCCCAGGGTTCTGCGGTCCCAGCTCAGGCAGAATGTTTGACAGAGGAGTGCACATGTTCTCCAAACAGACTTGTCTCATGTGTCCAGGAGGAACCTGCAAACAGACTTCTGCCAGCTGCATCCATCAGGGGATACAGAGGCTCTGTACACAAAGGCCCCGGGCTGTCTCCATCCTGCAGGCAGACACCTCTCCCCGAAGGTCCCTGGCAGCCCCCTGCCCCACCCTGGCCATTGCACCCTGCCCTGTGCCAAGCCCGTCTCCAGAGCCTCGAAGACACACTGTCACCACCCCATTTTATAGGTGAGAAAACAGAGGCTCAGAGATGTTAAGTCAGTAGCCCAAGCTCCCACAGCCAACGCAGCATTATTACTGTATTTTCCTACTATACTGGTAATAAAAATAACAGTTCAGTTACTCACACTTAGTTATGAGTACTCACTATGTGCCAAGCACTATTCTAAGTGCTTTATGTAGATGAACTCATTTAATCCCCACGACAACACTGTAAGGTAAAGGCTCTCACTTTCCCGTTTTTCACATTTGGAAGCCAAGGCAGAGAGAGGGAGGCAAGTGATTGCCTCGAGTCCTGCTGAGAGTCAGCAGAATGGCGGGACCTGACCCCAGGCAGGGTGAGCCCAGAGTGCCTCTGCCTCAGCACTCCCCACCCTCCACTCCCCCCGCCCCCCCCCGCCCCCAACGGCCCTCTCCTGGCCTCCTGGGAGTGAAGAGCAGGCCCATTCCTCTCCCTCACTTTGCCTCTATGTGAGAAGTGGAGAAACCGAGGCCCCAAGAAGAGAAGGGACTGTGTCCCAGGCCCCGGCTTCCAGGCAGAGAGGGGCCTGGAGGGGGCCTGGGGGCTGTCCTTTTCAGAGGCCAGGAAAGGAGCTGGGGATCTGGTCTTTCCCTCCCCAGCATTGCCACTGCCTTGCTGCTGTGTGCTGCCCTGTGACAAGTCACATCTCTTCTCCGAGCCTCAGTTGCCCCATCTGTTCAATGGGAAGGACAACCCCAGCCCTTGTCCTCATCACAAAGCCTGCTGTGAAACCGTGTGAGTGGAGGGCCACTGGGACGTCCTGTTGTTTGGCCTGCATTCCTGTGCAGTGAGTGGGATGTCCAAGCAGCATGGTTCTGGGGTTGAAAGTCCCATGGGGTGGGACAGGGTTGGGCCTCCTCCACTGTGAGACCCCCAACCTTGGGCTCCAGCCCAAACTGCCAAACACAGGCCTAAGAGGAGGGCCCCTCTCCAGGTGGGGGCGACCAGGAGCAGGCCAGCTGGTCATTTGTCCGCAGATGGGTGTGCAGATAACATTCGTCTGGAAATAAGGCAGGGTCAGCCCACAGCCTAGTGAAGGGCCAGGCCAGCTTTGGTGGGGAGGGGGTGGGGAGACAGGGAACTCAGGGTGACTCAGGCAGAGAGGGCTGGGGGGCTGGTAGCACACTCCTTCTGTCACCCCATAGCACAGAGCGAGTGCCCTCCCTTCTTCTGGACCTGCCCCCGCCTCCTCCAAAACAAATCAGACTAAAGCAAACAAATTAACAAACATACACTTTTAACAGAAGTGCTGACTCAGCCGGATGGAGCCCTGGACTAGTGCTGGTCCCGGTCTCTCCCTGCTGCTGACATGCTGGGCAGCCGCATCAAGTCACTGTCAGACCCTGACTCTCAGTTTCCTCATCTGGGCAGTGGGTGTACAATATGCCATTCCCTCCATCCACACAAATGCAAAGGACACAAATAATAATAAACAGCTAACACTGTGCTAATGCTGTGAAGTAGGTACTGTTCTAAGCCCTAGTTTACAGATGAAGAATCTAAGGCACAAAAGGGTTAGGCCGTACAGCTACTAAGTGGTTCAAATGTAGACCATCTGATTCTAGTGGTGTTCCCTTAACTTACTGAAATGTCAGTGCCAATAGCATCAAAGGAACAAAGCCAGGGCCCATTAGGGCCCATTTCAGTTATAAAAATACATTTATCTTTCTATGTTCAGAGACATTTTTTGGAACATGTCCATGCAAATATTAACCGCGTTAACATCTGGAATGGGGTTTCTCCACCCCGGTACTATCGCCACAGGCCGGCTCTTCTTTGTGGGGAAAGCCGCCCTGTGCACTGAAGGATACTGAGCAGCATCCCTGGCCTCAGTCCAATAGATGCCAGTATTAGCACTGCCGGGCCGTGACAACGTCTCCAGAGCTTCCCAAATGTCTACCCGCCCCCAATCCCGGGAGAAAACCACTGATTAGAGGACCCGATAAGAGGGACATTCGCTTTACAAGCTCTACACTGAAAATTTTTCCATGAGCAAACACAGCACATTGAAATGAGAAGAAACACTCATACAGATGAAAAAATAGTCACTGGCTGATGAATGGATAGGAGGATAAATGAATGTGGACTGAGGAGCAGGATGAAAATCAGAGCCCAGGGGAGCATTGTGAGACCATTGGGCGAACTCCTGCATTTTACCGAGGGAAGGGGCTTGTCTGCATCCATGGAATGGGCTGGTGCAGGGTGAGATGAAAGACTGGGTGTGTGGACTCCCAGTCCAGTGCTCTGAACCAAGGAATGTAAAAAACAAACAAGAGAATAGCCATGCCAAGAAAACTCTGCTTTTGCTACTGGAGGTTCTGGGGCTCAAGGCCACAGCTGCACCCACCCCAATGCCTTTGCATGATCACTTATGGAGGCAAGTAACTCCGCTGGTGACCTGGCCCTGATGTGTCCTCAGTATGGAGGGCAGACAGGTATGCACATGTGGCAGTCTGTGCTGAGAGATGAGTGATGGAGAAAAGTCTGTTCCCTGTGAATGTGAAGGCCGACAAAGACTGAGGCAAGTTGGGGGGACAGAGCACCAGGCACAAGAGAAGGTGGGGAGCCCCAGGGCTGCTGAGAGTGGGATGAGCCAACAGGTGATAACCTCTCCCAGAGATGGCCACAGTGAAGGTGACACTTCTTCACCGGACACTTACTATGTGCCCCAGTTCCCACAGTGTGTCCCCAGGGTGGAGGCAGACTCAAACCTGGGTCCCTCTGGCTCCAAAGCCTGTGCTGCTAACCTGGCCACTGTAACCCAAGGGGACACTGTGCAGACACCAGAAGGAGGCAGTGGGGGCCCTGCTCACAGCAGCCACGAGTGAAAGCAACCCAAGTGTCCACCAACAGATGAATAGATAGCAAAACGTGGTATCCATACAACAGAATATTACTCAGCCTTGAAAAGGAAGGACATTCTAACACATGCCAGAACATGGATGAACCTTCAGGATATTATATGAGGTAAAATAAGTCTGTCACAACAGGACGGAGGCTGCATGATTCCACTCAGATGAGGTGCCCGGGGCAGTCAGGTTCACAGACACAGGAAGTACAACGGTGGGTGCCAGGGGTGCGGGGAGGTGGGAATGGGAGTCAGTGTTTGGTAGGTATGAAGTGTCGGTTTTACAAGCTCTGGACATTGGCCGTACCGCAATGTGAACTTACGTACCACTAGGGAGCTGTGTGCTTACAAATGGTTCAGATGTTAAATTTCATGTTATGTGCATCTTACCACAATTTAAAAAAGAACAAAAAGGTGACGCAGAGCGTGGCAGGGTGGGGCATGGTTAAGGTCTTCGGCTTCAGGCAGATTTCCACTTGCACTTCAGCTCGCCCGGCACATGGTAAATGCCGTATGAGTTAGCCGTGCTATTATTATATTCTGTAAAATGAATTTATTGTGCACTGTAGAGTAAAATAAAAAATGAACTTATTTCTTGTGTTTAAAAAATATGGTAACTCATGACCCAGCCCAGTCATTTACGAGGTTGCCCCCCAGCTGTATCCCACCTAAACGCGGCCTTTTCAGCGCCTTGGAGCCAAAATGTTAGGGCATCTCTCACTTTGTAATCCATCCGCCTCCTTCCCTCTCGTTCCCCCCACCACCCCCGTCCTGCCCAGACCCACGAAGGAAGGCCTCCTGTGGGACTCTGCTCCTGTCCTCTGTGTCTCCCACCCTGACAAGACCCCACCTAACCAGACTCCCTCTTCCCTCCACCCAGCAGAGTAACCTTTCTGCAAAAGCAGCTCCGAGCTGCACAGTCCCTCTGTGAGACTCTTCAGCGGCTCCCCGCCACTCTCGGGACAAAAGTTCAGAGCCCTTCATGACCTGGCTCCGGCCACCAACGTCACCGCACACTCGCTCCCTTTTGGCTACTGAGCCCCAGCCTCAGGTCTTTGAACTCAAAGGCCTCCCTCCGGCTGCTGTTCTCGGAACACTCTGTTCTTTCCTCCCGGAGCGTTTGTCCTGTCTCTGCTTTCAGGGCACAGCTGACCTTTCCCTCACCTCCAGGAGACTCAGGTACACCAGGAATCCCTGTGCAACCGCTGTCTCTTTTTGTACTGTGCTTGCCATTTTGTCTGTCTGTCTGCTGCTGGGCTGAACACTCCTTATGACTGGGGGCCTGGTCCCGCCAGGGCCCAGCCTGGTGTGTACCAGGTGCTTGCTAAGGGCTCCCTAAGCCTTGCAGAGGCCTTGATAGGGAATGCTAAAGCTGGAAAATTTCAGTTTGAAGTAAGAAGCTATAAATCTGGCAAATAATGTTTACATTTGAGCCTTTTGTTTCAGAAAACCACAGATAGAGCCGACCCTGGGAGGACAGCTGACCACCCGGGGCACTGATAATGTTTACCTCCTGGGAGCAGCTAATGGCTCAAGATAGGAATGCCTCAGGGCTGCTCGCCTACTCCCCTGGATTCCAAAGCTTTTACTGCCCTGCTTATCCCCGGGTATAAAAACACTGGCCTGAACAAAGAGAAGCAAGATGGTCTGTTAGGGTACAAACCCACCATCTTCTCAGATCACCAGCCATCTGAATAAAGTGCCTTTAAAGATTCAATTGCTGTCATTGCTTATTGGGTTTGGTAGTGACAGGCAGTCCGAATGCCGGCCTGTTTTCCTGTTACAGCCTGAGATGCCTGTCCTTGCCTCCCCACTCTGGGAGTGGCATCAGGAGGTCTGGGGAAGCCACTGCTGCCCCAGCACACAGTGCTTCTGTGCCTGCCTGAAACAAGGAGCAGGGGTGCAGGGGCCCCATTTCCCCGCAGGCCCTGTTCCTGGAGAAACTTTGCCCAGGGCTGCCCATCCTCTTCCTTTCCCTAACAGCCTGAAGCTGAAACAAAGCTGGCGGGAGGCTCTACCCAGACCTGATGGGAAACCTCAGGTGGGCCCTTCACCTCTCCGGGTCTCAGTTTCCCCAGCTGTGACCTTCCTGGCGTCCCCTCAATGCACCTGAAGGCTGCAGCAGGGTTGCCATGGTGACAGACTGAGCAGCTCCTGCTCCCAGAGGCCTCTGTGGAGGCCAGGGTGCTCAGCACACAGGGTGATGTTGCCTCGGTGGGGCCCTTTCTCAGGAGAGAGACCCCCACAAGGGTGGCCTGCGGAGGGAACAGGTGCTTTACACACAGGAGCAGGCTCGGATCAGGTTGCGAGTATGGTTAATACCTCTGTGCATTAGGCCTGTTGCCTGCTGACAGGATTTTTTGTTTAATTGGAGGCATAAGAAAATAGTAACATCTGTTGGCATGAGGAAGGCTACAGGAGCCCCGTGGGGAGAGTCCTCAGGGAGGTGGGGGGCAGTCTGCAGTCTGGGCTCTGCCTTGTGAGCTGGTTGACACTGGGCAAGTCACTTCTCCATGGATGGCCTACAGCTTGCTAACACCAAGACTGGTCCAAAAGACACCTGCATCAGGATTTCCTAGGGAGACCATTCAATTCCGAGTCCCAGGTCCCATTCAGCTCCACTGACCTGGGGTCTTTGAGAGAAGAGGCCAGGGAATCACCACATCCTGACCTGGGCGAGAATTAGAGCGGAATTCCCTGTGTCAGCGCGAGGTCTGGCACGTGGGAAGGGCTAGCTCTCCTTAGGAGCTGAAAGTGGCCAGGATGTGCCCCAGAATGTTAATGTGTGGTATAAAGCTAGTGCTTTCAATTTCTTCCTTTTTTTTTTTAACCCTTGAGCACTTGCTGATTTTTCTACAATGAACATTTATAGCCGTGTAATTAACAAAAATAATTTGGTGGGGGTGGGAATGAAATGGCTCTATCGTTTGGATTATCGTCAGTCTTCTTGGCAGGTGCTCATGTAATTGTATTTAAGATTTTTTCTTAATTATTACTTTCAGATGACAACAGGAGTGCGGGCTTCCCCAAACAGGTAAAGCGATAAAGGTGAAACAGAGGTAAGCAATGCTGCTGCCCGGGGGGACACAGAAGTCAATGCCCTGGTCAGCGGCCGCTTTGGGATCCGTTGTTTTGGTTGTTGCCTTTGCAGAAATCAAGTCACCGTGCACAGGACCCTGCAACTTGTCCATCTCTCTTGACAGCATCCTTAGGAGAGAAAACTACCTCCCTTTCACTTCTCTTTAGATTTATCATAGTTAACATTCTTTCTTGTCTCCCCAAATGGAAATAAATGAAAATGAAAGCAACTCTGAAACCTCTGGGTTCCAGTTTTGAGCTTTGAGCTAAACCATTCGATACTCTCATGCCTTCCTAATACATGCACACACGGACATGTGTGCACAAGACGTGTGCATACAGGTAATACATGCATGCCCTGCCTTCTTTCCTCTCCTTGTGTTGTTGGTGAACATAAAATCTCATCCCATGAACCCTTACCTCCTTCAAGAACAGATAAGATCTTAGTCACCTGGACTCAGCTCTCAGTATAAGGTCATACCCTCCTTCTAAATGAGCATCTGAAACCAGTCAGCCCCGAAGTAGCCCCATCTTTAGGCTCTGAAGGTGGAGTCTGCCGATTGGGGCAAGTGGGGGGCGGGGTCGGTGGTTTTGCATTCACACCGCCATCCACTGAAGCCTTTAACCGAGAGTTGCTAACTGAACCCACCTCCAGCCACAGATGGTTTGGGTTTGGCCCAATCATCATTAAAAATGTATTTTAAATTAAAGCATTTTAGAAACGAGTAATTTCACATAATAACCTAGATTTCCCTGCCTTTCTTGAAAGCTCCAGGATTTGGCCACTCTGGGCCCTAATTCCTGAATGGCCATAACCAACTGCCCCCCTCCCCCCACCAACCGTGTGACAAAGCTCCCACCTGGCCCACTCCAGGTTACCTGCCTGGCCTCTGCAGGCCTGCACCGCTCTGTAGCCCTTGAGAGGATCCTTCCAGAGTCCCTGGGGTCAGGACAGAGGCCTGAGAGAACACTGGGAACCCCCTGCCTCCTCGGGCCCTTCACTAGCTAAAATATGTTCCAGGCCACCCCTGTGTGACCAGTTCTTCCAGTAGATGCACAAGGCAGAAGATAAAGAGAGAAGCTAAATATGTTCCTTTCCCAACTATGGCTTCATGCAAACCCGCAGCAAACACGAGCTGGCGGTGGGGTGGGGGAGGGAGGTCACAGGCAGAAGGCTCAGCTTTCGGTCCAGTCTGAAGGTGTGATGATTTGGGGAGACTGAACTGAGACTATACTCAGTGACTAGAAGTGGTTGTAGGATTTTTTACTACCTGAAGTGTCCAGAAAACTCATGACTTTGCCCAAGTTTTCATTCAAGGGGCAGGATAACTAGCTTCACAGAATAAACAGACAGAAGGGGCAAACTTCAAGGTCCTTCCACATTTAAATTTACATGCTGTGTGTTCCCATAATGGCTGCCTGAGGTTAGGCATTGGAAATTACATTTCAAGTGTGTGGGCTTAGTGGATTGGGGCCTGAGTGTCAGGCCTGATCTCTTAGGAAAGCCAGACCCCATCACTTTGGGGTTGAGAGAGTCTGAACCTAAGGTTGCCCTGTGTAATGAGATTTGGGGTCCCACTTGGGCTAAACAGCCCCAGTTCTGCATAACGCCGTCTCCAAGGGTCCAGTGCCTGTGACACAAGGCCCACGCCCAGGGGCGAGGAGGGAGGCTGTCTCTAGCTGGGTGGGAGGTGTTTCTGGCTCCACTGGCTCCTGACCCTAGATTCTCAAATCCCAGCCGCACCACGATGGCTCCCGGTGGCACTGCCCTGACGTAGGAGGCTATACGTGAGGTCTGTGGCTCTGGTGTGTGGGGCGGGGTGCTGGGGGGGACACACAGGACTTCATAAGGGCAGAGGCAAAGTGTGCATAAGTGAAATGAGAAGCCGAGGAAATCACCTTCCAGGTCTTACTCTGAAACCAGTGAGCTGTCAAGAGCCGGGAGGCCCCGGGACATCATCCAGCCTCCCCCAGCCCTGAGACCCGCGTACGGCCAGGGACGTCAAGGGGCTCAGCCAGTCGGGACTCAGGCACAAATGGGCTTGAACTCTGGACTTCCCTCCAGAGGACACTAAGAGGAGATGAATTTGTGGGGGAGGGAAAAACATGTCTTTCAGAAAAATATTGAAAAACCCTTCTATTTAAAAAGTGAGGCAGGAAACATAGTCAATAACATTGTAATAACTATGCACGGTGCAAGGTTTCCAGGATCTACTAGAAATACCAGGGGCAACACTTTGTAAAGCACATGACTGCCTAACCACTACGCTGCACACCTGAAACTAATACAAAAGAGTATGGAATGTCAACTGTCATTGAAAAGAAATTTTTAAATAAAAAAGTAAACAAAAAGATGTTATTTAAAAATGTAAATGGAGGAGTATCAACAATTATCAATTTGCACCCATCCAGCCTTGTCCCCTCCCACCCAACCCGCTGCCTGTGTTATTCTGAAGGGAACCTCAGGCAGCATTTGACCCAGAAACTGCTTAGAATGTACCTCAAAAGGCCTCCTTTTAAAAAAGAATAGGCACAATGTCGTTGTCACACCTCATCAAATAAAAAAAAAAAAATACATGCCCACGACCCAACGGTAAATATGAAAAGTGAAACAGGATAGACTCTCCGACCTCATTTTGGAAAACATTTATGTCGTGACGGTAACATGGTTATGGGTGATACAATTGTAAGAGTTTTCTCTTTCCCAAGTTCTCTGGAATATTACTTTTTGCACTAAAAAATAATATGAAAGGGAGAAGGGTAGACTTCTTTTTAAGTCTAAATCCTCTGATTCAGCATCCCAGTCTCAAGAGTTTATCCTGGTCCATCTTGAGATGGAGAAGACCCAACCCCCAGAGAAGCTGGGGGCCTCAGCCACGACCCCCAGGAAGATGAGGCTGTGAAGGGAGACAGGAGCCTCTGGAGAGGAAACGGAGAAGCAGAAGTTCTGGGACATCTCTCAAGCTCCGGTCCCTGACGTCCTGCCACCTTCCCACCTTTATCAAGCCTCACATGTTTTAAGCACTTTGTTGGTGGAGTTGACAGACCAAACGAAATAGAGGCAGATGGCAGATGACCAGAGACCTTTCTGGCCACACACAGGCCTGTCGGCTTGTTGGGTCTGGAAAAGAAGGCATCTTGTTTCCCCAACACATTCCAGAGTCAGGTCCCCCTGGCCGCTTGGCCTCCTTCTCAGACCCCTCCCAGCCTCCCAAGTCTTCCATGGTGGGGACAAAAGGGAACGAGAGACCTGACATTGGTAGGCTCCTCTTTCCAAAGGCAAAAGTTTCAGTGTTGCTGTGTGACCTTGGGCAAGTCCCTCCCCTCTCTGGGTCTACGTTTCTGACAATTAGACAGTAGATAGATAATTTCTGAGACATTCAATTCCCCTTGCACCCACCTAACTCTGATTTTGTTCAGAGTTCCTACATTTATCAGAAGTACAAGGTAGACCCAACACACCTCTAAACGTCTGCCTGGGATTTCATGGCTGCTCCAGCCACAGTGCTAAAGCGATTTCCTTTTGGCAGAGTGTACATAAGACAGACATTGTAACCTCAAGACCCAGAACACACACCCACACACTGCAAATAAAAGTTTCATGCACTAATACCCTTCTTTTATTAGATGCACTCTGGTATTTTCTATTCTGTTCATTTAGAATTTTTTCCTGAAGGGGAAGGCCTAGTTAAAAAAACAAGTATAAATGTCCCATGGACATGGACAACAGGGTGGGGATTAACTGTGAGAGCGGGAGGTGGGTAGGGCAGGGGAGAGCGATATGGGAAAATTGGGACAAATGTAATAGAACAACAATAAAAAAGTTAAATTTTTTTTTTCTAATTGCAATCCATTAAGATATTTTCCCAGTCCATGAAACAGGCTTCATTTGCACTTTGAAAAACACTGATTGCTACCACTATGCCCCTATTTCTGATAGGCAGTACCAGCTCAGGCAAACATAGACACTAATTTGGGTGAGACTTCATTTTAGAAATTCCACGTGCTACATTTTCTCCTAAAAGATTGTTCTTTCAACCACGTCTTCCTAAGTACCCAACATGTGATGGGCTGTACTGTAGAGTCAACTTCTGGACAAGCCTATCACCAGAGGCACTGCCCCTGAATTGTCGGTATTAAGCAAGTAATCATTCATTCATTCAACAAATATTCGTTAAGTAATTTCTATATGTAGGTACTGTGCTAAGTGCTGAGGATACATTAGTGAATAGAACAGATTCAGCTCCTCCCCTCCTAGGGTTTACTGCCTCATTAAGACAACTTATCAATTTATATGCAAACTGATGAGTATCTGATGCTATGATTAAAATGATGAACATGACCTCCAGGTACCAGGAAGAAGTTTTAGTATATAATGTCTGGGGTGCGGAAGGAAAAAAAGAAAGAAAGAAAAGCAACTAGACTACTTCCTTATACCATATACAAAATAGATTAACCACTTAAATGTAAGTCTCAACAGCATAAAACTCATAAAACAAAACATATTCAGTAAACTCTTTGACATCACTCTTAGCAATATTTTTATGTGTCTTCTGGCAAAGAGAACAAAAGAAAAAATAAACAAATGAGACTACACTGAACTAAAAATGTTTGCACAGTGAAAGGAAGAACAAAACAAAAGTACAACCTAGTGAATGGGAGAAGACATTCATTCTCTAATTATATACCCGATAAGGGGTTAAAATCCAAAATATATAAGGAAAAGAACTTATATGTACAACCCAGGGACATGAACTGGCAGGGAGGATGCTGGATGGAGGGGGTATAAAGGGTGAAATTTTGGGAAAACTGTAATAGCATAATCAATAAAATATACTTTAAAAGTAAAATAAAATAAAATATATAAGGACTGCTTGCTTTGGCAGCACATATACTAAAGTTTGAATGATGAGAAGATTAGCCAGGCCCCTGATCAACGATGACACATAAATTCATGAAGTATTTCATATTTTTTAAATGAATGAATGAATAAATAAATAAAAATATTAGGACTTATACAACGTACAACAAACAAAAAAAAACAATTTGAGACTTCCGGCCAAGATGGAGGCATAGGTAGAGACGCTGTGCCTCCTTGCACAACCAAAAGACGGAAAACAACAATTTAAAAACAAAAAACAACCAGAACTGACAGAAAATTGACCTTTATGGAAGTCCAACAACCAAAGAGTTAAAGACACTTTCATCCAGACTGGTAAGCGGGGCGGAGCCAGGCCTGTGGCAAGATGACAGTTTGTGAAGCCGGGTGCGTAACGCTGCAACAGGCCAGGGGCAGGAAGGGGGTGACCGTGCTGGCAGACCCAGACCCAGCAGGACCCAGGCCAGTGGAGCAGATGGTCCCACATTAGCGCACAGATAAACCAGGAGAAAAAGTTGAGGAGTGGAGCAGACAGCACAGCCCAGGGGCCCAGCTCGGGGAAATAAAACCTCAAACCACTGACTGAAAACACTTGTGGGGATTGAGGTGGCAGCGGGAGGAACTCGAAGCCTCACAGGGGAGTTTGTTGGAGAGACCCACAGAGTCCTAGAACAAGCCCGCCCATGTGGGAATCAGCAACAGAAGGGCCCAATTTGCTTATGGGTAGCGAGCGGGTCAAGCACCATTGTGCCTTCTCAGACCCCTTTCCCACAGACAACGTCAAACGCAGTGAAGTGAGTTACCCCGCCCTCGTGAACATCTAAGGCTCCACCCCTTATACATAACAGGTGCACCCAGAAGAAAAAAAAATGGCCCAAATGAAAGAGCAGATCAAAACTCCAGAAAGAATACAACTAAGCCACAAAGATAGCAAACCTATCACATACACAGTTCAAAACACTGGTAATCAGGATGCTCACAGAATTGGTTGAATTTGGTCATAAATTAGATGAAAAAATGATGGATACGCTAAAGGAAATGAGGGGAAATGTGCACGGAACCAATAGGGATGGGAAGGAAACTGGGATTCAAATCAACAGTGTGGACCAGAAGGAAGAAAGAAACATTCAACCAGAAAAGAATGAAGAAACAAGAATTCAAAAAAATGAGAGGCTTAGGAACCTCTGGGACATCTCTAAACACTCCAACATCCTAATTATAGGGGTGCCAGAAGGAGAAGAGGAAAACCAAGGGATTGAAAATGTATTTGAACAAATAATGAAAGAGAACTTCCCCAATCTGGCAAAGGAAATAGACTTCCAGGAAGTCCAGGAAGCTCAGAGAGTCCCAAAGAAGTTGGGCCCAAAGAGGAACACACCAACACACATCATAATGACATTACCCAAGATTAAAAATAAGGAGAGAATCTTAGAAGCAGCAAGAAAAAAGGAGACAATCACCTACAAAGGAGTTCCCACAAGACTGATTTCTCAAAACAGACCTACAGGCAAGAAGGGGCTGGAAAGAAGTTTATGAAGTCATGAAAGGCAAGGACCTACATTCAAGATTACTCTATCCAGCAAAACTTTCATTTAGAGTAAAAGGGCAGATAAAGTGCTTCTCAGATAAGGTCAAGTTCAAGGAGTTCATCATCACCCAGCCTTTATTATATGAAGTGTTAAAGGGATTTATATAAGGCATGGAGGGTTATCAACAGGGGAGTGGGAGGGGGAGAGAGGAGTAAAGGTACAGAGAATAAGAAGCATAAACAGTAGGTAGAAAACAGACAGGGGGAGGTTAAGAGTACAGGAAACATAGAAGCCAAAGAACTTATGTGTATGACCCGTGGACAAGAACTAAAGCAGGGGAAAGTGAGGAGGGGGTGGAATGCAGAGTGGAGGGGAATAAAGGGCGGGTAACAGGACAACTGTAATAGCTTAATCAATAAAATATATTTTTAAAAGTTTGATTAAGAAATGGACTGAACACCTGAATAGACATTTCTCCAAAGAGGACATACAGATGGCCAATAGACATATAAAAAGATGCTCAACATCACTTATCATCAAAGAAGTACAAATTCACACCACAATGAGCTATCACCTCACACTTGTCACAATGGCTATCATCAATAAATCAACAAACAACAAGTGCTGGCAAAGGTGTGGAGAAAAGGGACTTCCGTGCATTGGTGCTGGTACTGTAAATTGGTGCAATCACTTTGAAGAACAGTATGGAGATTCCTCAAAAAATTAAAACTAGTAACTACCACATGACCCAGCAATTCCACTTCTGGATATTTATCTGAACATATCCAAACACTAATTCAAAAAGATTTTTATACCTCTATGTTTATTGCAGCATTTTTTACAATAGCCAAGATCTGGAGGCAACCTAAGTGTCCAACAACAGATGAGTGGATATAGAACATATGGTACATATCAGGCCCGATGGGACTGCTGCACCCTCTCGCCACCCCAGGCCTCACGCAGCTCGGGGCGGAGGGAGGGAGCGGTAGCTTGGGAAATCCGATCCTCCTCTCCCTGACAGTTTTCACCAATAGCACACCTTAGCTAACTCAGTCAAAATTTAGCACAGGCGGCGGACTTGGAAAAGACGTCGATCAAAAGCTGAGGGGTAAATCCTTTTAAGAACAATGGGGTCTAGTTTATCTAAGGATCAGAAAGTTTCCCTTCCAATGCTACAGCACCTTCTCAGGGAAGCGGGGTATAGGGTAGAAAAACAACTTCTCATTCAGGTTCTAAGAACAATCAAGGAATATTTTCCTTCTTTCCCTGACAACGGGACTCTTGATATTCGCTCCGGTGGGCGAAAAATTACGATCCTTGCAAGACAGTGGTGTTCCTATCAAAGCTCAGATCTTTTTAACCTGGGGGCTAGTCATGGCCGCTCTCCTGCCCAAATGGGCTGAAAGCTCAGATCTGGTTGCAGGGGAAGATAAGGAATCTAACAAAGAGGAGGTCTTTTATGATGCAGTAGAAGATCCAACTATAAAAGTTCTTCCCACAGTTCCACCAGAGGAGAAACCTTGTAACTAGCGCTCATCATGGGATGTCCCACCAAGGGAGCTAGAAAATTTAGACAGATACTGTTAGGGCCATTTAGGCCATTTATTCTGTTTAGGTCTGGTTTTCAGAATACTCTCAGGAAGCCAGGTGCCAAGCAGCCGAGAATGTGCAGATGAATAATCCTGTCACCCTCCCTATGTTACTGGGGTCCGGCGATTCTGCCACTGCCGCAGCTCAAACCAAACTGGATCCCCACGTTTATGATCAAAGTGCACAAATCGCTCTTAGGGCCATGAAGGCCATACCGGATTCTCAGGCCAGGGAAGCTTCCTCCTTTATTAATGTTCGTCGGGGTGCTACAGAAGCATATATTGACTTTATTGATTGCCTCCAAGAAGCTATTGAGAGGCAAATAGATAATGAGAAAGCAGCCAAATCTCTTTTCTTGCAGTTAGCCTATGAAAATGCTAACGGAGATTGCAAAACTGTTTTGGGGTCCCTAAGGGCTACCATCCAAGAAACCAGTGAATTTATTAAGGCTTCTTTCTTGGCTGCCACAATTAGAGAAGATCCCAGATGTTACAATTATAGAAAATCTGACTACTTCAGAAGGAACTGCCCATCCCTATCAAAAGGGGGAAGGGGCAATAAAAAACCCCCTCCAGGGAACTGCCCACGCTGTAGCAAAGGCCGACATTGGGCAAAGGAATGTCGATCCAGGCTCGACATAAATGGCCAGCCAATTCAAGAAAATTTCCAGGGAAGCGCCCACTCCAGCATCCCCAATCGGAGTTTTCATAACTTCAGTTAGTATCAGAGGGCTCTGGATATGCACAGTTTCCAACCTTCGTGCAGACTACCCGAAAAAACACAGGCTTAGACTTGGTCACTGATAATGAGCTCTGATTTATAACTCCAGCAGTTTTTAGTATTATTGAATGTTCCCCAGAGAAGGAATTTATGGTTTTAACAGTAGCAAAAATCCCCATAATCAGGAAAACAAGCAAAAATGACCCACACACACTAGTTAAAACCCTCCCTCCGGGTTGCTTTGTCGGAGCTGAGGGGAGTGTCAGGGACACCCCCACCCACCGACTCAGCAGGGGGGGCTGGGGGAGGGGAGCCTGCACATGTGCGTGCCCTTGGTACGACTTCAGGGCACCCGTGAGCACTCACAGGCGACCGATCTCCCCACCTAAGTTGGGGAGCTTAGAAGGGGATACTCACTCCCCATGCCTCTCGGTGCGCCGGAGAAATCCGCCGACCGGCCAACTTGATTGGCTTAGTCCACCCCTCCGAGGCTGCAATCCCTGGGCGGGGGTGGGGTGTAGCCAGTGCTAGAAGCCAGCCCCAGAGACTATGTGAGGGGAAGTCAGATTACTTTTGAGATATGGCACTGTGAATCGCACTCCCCTCTCAAACGTGGCAGAAGGAGCGGAGGGTCGCTCAGGGTGCTGCAGGAGCCCAGCCGGGGAGGAGGCGCCGGCAGCTGCTGTCTCCGCTGGGTGGCCGTGGTGGCTGCAGGGCCCGCCTAGCATCCGTCCATGCGCCGGTCAGTGCACCTGCTGAGATCCCCCACATTTCCCTCCCATCCCGCGCCCTCCTCCGCGTTTGGCGTCTGGGATGCCTCAGTGTGCTTGGTTTTGAAAAAAAGGATTTCTATAACTGGGAAAGAGACTTTCTTTCCCCAACCCTTAAGAAATGTGTAATCTCTTAAACCTTTTGGTCCGAATGAGCTAGCTGGATAAATTCGACCTTGTATCCTTCCCACTCAGTAAGTGTTGTTCACCCTGATCTCTGCATTAACCCCAGAAGATTGCAACCTTAAATAATTTGGGAAATAGATGTTACTATTCATTCTAAGTGCTTAATGATCTAATCAGGCTTAAGTTTTAAAAGGCTATACTTGTTTTGGACTATTGGGGCAATGTTTTAACCCAATTCAGCAGCTTCTTGAGGCTGCAAAATATCCTCTGGATATAGGGATTTTTTGCATTTACTTAAGAAAACGTTAGACAAAAGTTAAAATAACACCAGGTAGTGGGAAATAACATTCTAGGGCTACCATTTATAATATAAATTACAAATGCATTATTGTGCTGCCACTTTAGTTTTGAAGAGCTTATGTTAATTAAAGGCTAAGAAAGCACACACACAGCACAATTATTTTAAATTATGATTAAAATAATGCAGTATGTCTATACAGTCCTCAATGGAAATGATGGTTTAATGTGTCACCTTGATTCCTTGTCTATTTGAAACAGCCATGCCTAATGTTGGTTTTAGTATATAACCTCAAGGTCTCCCAGAAATCAACTTTACACCTGAATCAGCGCAGAAGTGAAAAACACATAGGAAGCACTATCCTTTCTGAAATAAATACACAAATGTAAAATACAAGATTATGTGTATTTGGAGTTTGCAATCATGTTTTGAGTGACCTCTGAGTTTGTTATTAAAACAGAGATTAATTATTTTTATATAAATTTAAGTAGAATAATATAAGAGCATATAGCATATGAATGAGACCCGCATTACAAAACAATTGTATACTACTTTGGTACTATATGATTATAAGACTATGATTATATAGTAGTCATATGTATTAAAGTCATAAAGTGTTATAGTCATAAAGTGTTATAGTCATATAATACTTTTTACATTAAATATATAAATACTTTTTATATAATACTTTATATAATACTGTAAAAAATGTGAATTTCATATTTGTTCCTGCAATTCACAATTAATAAACTGAGGATTAGCCTTTACTCTCAATTTAAATGTAATTCAGAATAATATTATTATAATTTACACATTTAGAAAAAAGAAAATCACTCACTAGAGATAAGGAAGCATAAGAATCTTGTGCTTAGAAAGAAACCCTTGCTAATCTTTTCTATTATATTTGCACCCTCTTACTCTAAAGAAAATGCCGAGACACAGAGAATTAATTTACTCTTGAGTGTGGCTAAACAATAAGGCTCTGGAACCATTTGTTTGGAAAAAATAAAAGCCCAAACTCACTCATTATATCTTTAAAAATAACTGTTACAAAATGAATATTATATAATTGAGTAAGCATTGTTTCTTTAATTTAGAATATCAACCACTCAGAATTATCTTTTTAGAAAAAAACCCAAAACTTAAGTAGGAAATATGAATAATCCCTTCTTAAATGCCTAATATAGCAGATGGAAATACTTTCTAAGATATCATATAATTTATTCATTATGATTATGGGACATAAAGTGTTTGTGATAGACTAATACCCCTTCCTCCTTTAGAGGATTAAGTTTAAAAAGACTGGTTTGCTTGAATATTGTTTTTCTTTCAAAATATTTTCGCTAGACCTCCAGTGAATAGAATGAAATCTCTAATGTTGTTCTGTTGTTTGTGGGTCTGATATCCACATTCTCCTGCTGGGTATCAGCCACAGCCACGTCCCTCAGACAGTAAAAAATGTTTAAAAGGACATATGATGAGAGAACATATCTTCTCACCAGTCTGAATCCTCCCTGTTTACGCCAGGGCCGTGACCCTTTATTGTAAAAATGGAATATTAGGTACGGGCCTTGCCTGGGAAACTAGCCCTTTCAAGTGCAAGGCTATGGACAATGTTTTAACTCAGTCACTGATCTTTTGGGGGGAACCGGCTATTCCCCTCAAAAGATCAATTAATTAATCAAAGTCACAAAAGGCCCTTGGCACATGACCATTTTTATCCAAAACTTTTCACCGGAGTTCCCCATCCCCATCTTTTCCACTTTCCTTGCAAACTCTGAACCTAGAAATTACCAAGTCCTGAAAACAGTTAGAGGGATTAACTCTGCTCAAACTCATTGCAGCTTACAGAAACTGCAGGGGGCCTGTCTTTCCAAGCAAACACTTCTTCAGATGCTTCTACAGGCCCCCCCACCCACCCCGCAGCCCTCACTGCGGAATCAGCAAAGATTCTGAAAACCCAGGGCCTTCTAAAACCTGAGGCCTTCACCCATTTAAGCCATTCACTAATAATCAAGACTAATAATGGCCTACGTTATATTATTCAAACCGCTCAGGCTTTCTTAAAAAAGACATGTAACCCTACAGGTCAGACATTTGTTGAACGAATTCACCAAACTTATAACATTTTTAAGTAAACAAAAAAGGGGGAGTCAGGATATATCCCCCAGGAATTTAACCATGCTGGCAATATCAGCAAAGAATCAACTTTTTGATTTATGATGATAATTTAAAATCATCCATAAGCAAACACCTCGTGCAAAACAGGCCTGCAGTCCTACAACCCTTAGGGGATGAAAGATGGTAAGGCCCAGTTGCAATTTTAACTTGGGGAAGAGGGTATGCTTGTTTTCTCCCCAGAAGGATCTTTGAAAGTGCTGACGAAGAGGGTGAAGCCATGTCACAGAAGAGGCTTCCCTGGCAGCGACCCAACTTCTTCCCATAGGAAGGGACTCTTCCAATCCAGGATTCTCCACGCTGTACATCACCCACCCTGAAGCGGGATTCCAGCCGGTACTCTTGGAGAGATATTCAACATCACCTAGAGGGATTTTTTCTCTACCAATTTAAAAGGACAAACTAATAAATTGCAGCTAGAATTACATCAGCAGCTGCAAAGATATTCAGCAGGAGATGCTTGAAAAACCTCCATAACAATCTCGGCTGGCTGAACCAGAAAAATTGGTTTGATGATCTTAATTTGAGAATATGGTTTTTTGGAGCCACCAGTTGCTTACTGATTATAGTAATGCTCTGTGTACTTCACTGCTTTTGCAAATTATTTTCCCAGGGTCATGTGAGAGATCAGCAAGTAGCAAGCTTTGTGGGGTCCTTTCTAAAAAAAGAGGGGGGAGATAAAGGAAATTCATGCATCCACCCTGGGAATTGTAGTTCTTATGTTTTCATGTCTAAGGGAGCACAGTCTCTCGAGAAACATAAAGTCGGCAAGCAGGACCCACGTGTGTGGTAGCGGAATTTCCTGTGGGGAAATCAGGCTGGCATGTTCCTTAGATTTAAAATAAAACCTTGCTATTGCTGAAACCTCTCTCTCCTTGGATCAAAAGGACTTATGCTAATGAATGCCTAGGCTCTTCCCTGCCAGTGTTTACGGCTCTTTAATGCAGCCCAAGACTGTTGTCCTTCCATTTGCATCTCTCTCCTTTTGATGTACCTTCCTGGACCGTCTACCGCCTAACTCGAATCTACAATCTATTCAGTTAATCAAGACCATTCTGATGCTCTGTACACTAGATCATCAATAAAAAACCCTGGACCCAAGGCTTGAGAGCCTCCCATACCATAAGGGAGTGGTCACGTGGTCCTGGATCTCTATTCCTGTGTATTTCCATGTGAGCTTATTCACAATAGGTCACAGCCATACGAATCCTGCAGGACAGAATTCGCGACATATCTCATTTAAAATGCATGCAACAGCCTCCCCATTTACTTATAGTCTGTTCCCAGGAATCTTGTTTATTAGTTTTCTTTTTCATTAACAAAAATCTTCAAGGCACCTAAAGGTTAGCCTGCATTTCATTTGTCCGTACTGAAAATGCAGAGGGGTAGACTGCTGTGGGATCCAGTGGTGGCAGTACAGGGAAGTGCTTCAGAAAGACTCTCCAGACACAAAGACCCTGGGAAGTCTGAAATGAACAACGGTGCCTTTTAACTAGGTGCCTAAACATCTCTAAGCTTCAGCTTTAACAGCTACAAAATGGCATCCTCTTAAGACGGTTTCTGTAAAAATGTGTATGCCTACAAGTAAAGCATTAAATATGATGCCTACAGAACGGAGGCTCAAAAATAGAGTTGTTTTCATAAGTATCGTGATCACTCCTATACAAGGAAGGAGTACTATGGGTGAATAAAGGAAAGGCTAATCCTTCTTTGGACTGAGTTCTCATTTGGAAAAATATCAGCATGGTAGGCAGGACAATTCTTGAAGAGAATTGCTCAGACATTTAGCATCCTGGCCTTAAAGGAGCAAACAGCCAGTAGCAACCCCATCACTGTGGTAACCCAAACTGCACCCATTCCTTTCCTAACAACCTTTGAAAGAGGCCATTTACCTTTCCTGGCAACATTTTTCTAGAGGGGCCTTCTAAATTAAGAAACAATTAAATTATCTTGAAAAGAATGCCTTCTGGTCTTTGAAAGTGGTATTTAAGGATGAGATACATTAGGCCTAGTTGTGGGAGAACAGGAAAGAAATGTTCAGTACAACCTGAATCCTTTCTTGATGAATCCCAGTACTGAAATTCCCAGGCTCACTATTCAGGGCTCAAGTCAGAAGTAGAGCTGTGTCTTTGCAAGTACACTTGTAAGAAAGGAATTGTGCCATGAAGCTGCTTCTTCAGCCAGGCTGTTTATGTAGCTGACATACAAGGTAGACTTATAAATTGAGACCTTTCCTCAACATGACCGGACCAGGGTCCACATTCGTTCATGTCTACAAAATGTAAAAACTAATATCATAAGCAAAAAGACTAACAAGAACAAAACAAGATCCACAAAACTGACAAAGGACCTGTGCCAAGAGTGCTCCAACTCAGTTTAAACTCATATCCTTCTCTGACAAAGTATTTAAGTCCGAACACCACTTTCCTTTTGTCACAGGTCTGAAACAGGGAGGTCTTCCTTTGATTCCTAAATGTTTTCTGCAGAACTTAACAGTGTTTTGGTGATGTCAGAGAAGACATGGGCATTTGATCTTTGTTACTGCAGCGAGCTGGAAGGCAAGTTTTGTTACCAGGTGAAATGACTAAGGCACTGGGACATGAGAGGAAATGCTCATTGGTGGAAGCCACTGGGAGTAAAACTCAGATCTCCTGGTTCCCAATCCAGTACTTCGGTCCCACCCACTAAGTCACAGACAGGAGCACAGTTCAAGATGAAAGCTCCCGTACATTCTACCTTCTTTTCAGTCTCTCCTCTGAGCCTAACCTGGCCCTGCTGTCAACTGCAGAAGAAAGAATGTGTTTAGAAGACACATATTCACATTCTGTTCATCATCTCTTTTTGGAGATGTCCTTTACCTCTTAGAAATGATTATATTGAATGGATGTGGCGCTAAGGTTAAACCGTATCTTCCAGTCAGGTTGGGCTTCTTAGAATCCTGAGGTAAAGCAAATGTGAAACTCTGCATTAGGCTCACAAACATCAGGAACAGTTCCATCTTGGCCAGCTGCTCGCCCATACACACCCGCTTCCCTAAAATGAAATCAGAAAAAAACCAAGCATTATAATGCGACCCCGTTTCCGATCTCAAAAAGGATACATTTACATGAAATATCTGAGTCTACTGTTTCAAATGTGGATATAGAGATTTAAAATAAAATTGCCACATATATCACATGATACCACATGACCTCCCACAGTAATGCTGATCAGAATTTTTACAGAGGAAGTTCACATTCCAACCCAAACACATAAAAACTGACCTCATCCTACACAGGAACTAGAGTCAGACCCAATTGGTAGCCACCCTGTCCCTTCCTACTTACTACATACCTACTCGTTTCTCTCCTGCGCTCTTACCTGGATGATTAGGGAGGAAATAAATCAGGTTAAGACCCTTGGAGCACTCCTTTTCCATAGAAAGAGTCCTACACGTCCTAACGTGGGAACCTACATGAGGGAGGGCTGAGGACAGAGAAGCCCCCTCTCGCCCACCAGCCCAGCAGAAGGTCAGGAGTTGCTCTTAACTCCAGCAGTTCCCTGGGACTCAAACAGTCACTGGAGCAGTTCACAAATGAAGATTTCTGGGCATATGTAAAGATTTAAAACCAAACTGCTTTCATTTGGTTTTAAAAATCTGAAATGAACATAGTGGAGATACAGCAGCTAAATTATTCAGCTCCTCTCTTACAATAGCTTGCCAGGAAAGAATATTTTTTAAAACAGTATCATGAAATAATAAAAGATTCTTTTGATTCTACTTCATTTTAAATTATGCCATGAAGAAAATAAAAGTTTAACTGACCTATTCCAAAAGGAATAAATGTTTCTCTTTTAATTAGTTCTCCTTGATCATCCAGAAATCGATTAGGGTCGAAATCATCAGGTTTCTCCCAAATGGCTGGGTCTCTGTGCACTGCCCACAAGTTGGGTATTATCACTGTGCCTTTAGGAATAGTGTATCCTTGGAGCACTAAAACAAGCAAACAAACAAACAACCCAGTGTCACTCAACATGCTTTTTGCCGAACAGTTCTCTGTAAACTTCGCTATCAAAAAATATCTAGTTACATATCCAGCTTCTTCATTTGCTGAGGCTGAACCTCGAGGTACTTGCAGCCGGGCAAGACATTAGCAACTGGCCTCCTTTCCTCCACATCACCCCAGGGCCCAGCCTCAGTCAGTCCGACAAACGTTGAGGTAATGAATTGGATCAGCCACTACAGCATTATGATTAAGAAAAAACACTAAAACAAATTACAGTGCATACCAGAGAAGCTTTCTCAAAGAATACAAATTCCTAATCTTCATATACATGTATAAGACTTTATAAATTACAGCGTCTTCTATATCTGCACCATAATACAACGAGGAAGGTAAGCTAAGGTAAAGGGATATACAGGGAAGTCAGCACTGCCTCTTAAGCGGCTGAAAATTTCATATGCACTTTAAACAATATCCAAAAGCTGGTGCTCACACAGTGTGTCTAATTTGTACCAAAGAAATTGTTAAATGTCCTTTATAAGTGATTACTGCCTACAACTGTCTCGTGACAAGATTTAAGCCTCTTACATGGCGGTCTGTCTCCAGAAGGATAAATTCCTTGTCAGGAGGGATGTTTATGGAGAGTCTGACTGCCTATACACGGTGGGGGCAAAGTAGGTTTACAGTTTTGACCACCCCAAACTGTTTATTTTTGTACAATTACTTATGATTATATTGTTTTCCATGTGAACAAGTGTAAACCTACCTCTGTCCACCCTGCGTGTCAAGGGCATGACCGAAAGGACACACTTCACTGTGCAGGGTTGAAACAGGGACCCTTAGAATCAGACGGGGTTTTCTAATTCCTCACTGCTCATGCTTCAGTGGCAGAATTGTAACAAATGACGTAGGACAGTTCCCAGTTAAAATCCTGAATTCCATATTTAGACTAGCTCTTCTACCTCCGAGAGAAGACACTGAGGCATGTACTTTGCGAATTCTAGAGCTTCTTCCGTCAGTGCGGCCACTGTAAATGGCGGCACAATCTGTTTGACCAGGTGGGCGTCTGTGCTCTGATGACTAGAGAGCTGTTTACAAAGAGCGGCTGGGCTGGAATGCCAGACAATAAATAATGAACAACTAGGACTGAAGCGTTCCCTGGACATTTGGTCGTCCATGACACAAGGCTACACCCTCAGAAGGACCAAGGTAGGTGAGGGTCACCATACCCTCACCTCAGCTCTTCTGGATTAAGGGGCTGGGCTTCCCACAAGGCCATTCAAAGCCGGGAGCCCAGAGACTTGCCTGTTTTCTCTGAGGTCATGTGAGGAATGGCAAGCGGCACCACCATAGTCAGCCTCTGCACCTCCATGATGGTGGCTTCTGTGTAGGGCATCCGGGCCTTGTCAGTGAGGGAAGGGGCTCGGTCAGCACCGATGACCCTTTCAATTTCTTCGTGAACCTTGTCTACACAAAAAAGGAAATAAACCAGGAGATAAGCCAGGAGTGAGTTGAGACTGCCCCCTACGCCCACTTTCCATCACCGTAAACCCACAGCCAGTAACTTGGCAGTACAGGCCTGAGTCATCCTGAGTGAAGTGAAGCATTGGTCAGATGGTCCAAGTGCAGCCAGCTAGTCCAGGGACCCTGCACCACTCTGTGACTGTGTCGGGTAACAGAACAGGTGGAGGGCAAAGGAAGAAGCACTCTGTACTCAGGAGTCCAAATCGTTCTCTCCTATGAACATTGGACTGACTCTCTAAGCTTTTGTGGGTGACGATGTGCGGTAGCCCTATGTGGCCCTCAACAACCCCTGCGCCTCTTGCTTTACACATTCTTACGCTGTCCCCTCCCACTTTGTACCAAGTTGGTCCAAGTGACCAACAGAATAAGGGAGAAGAGTTGGCATGTCAGTTGTGAACTTAGGTAATAAAATACACTGTGGCTCATGTCTTGGCCATTCACTCTGGGGCCAAGTCAAGCGGCTCCGTAAAAAGGTCCAAGCACTAAGGCCTGCAGCCAGCAGCCAAGTGGGTAAGCCATCTTGGAGGTGGATCCTTCAGTCCCAGTCAAGTTTATAGAGGACTGCAACCCCAGCCAGATTTGACTACAACCTCATGAGAAATCCTAAACCAGACCATCCAGGCTAAGCCACTCCTAGATTCCTTATCCAAAGAAACTTTGTGAGATGTTGCTGTTTTAAGATGTTAAATGTTGGGATAAAGTGTTACTCACAGTAGATTGACTACTAGGAGGCACAATCCCATCTATACTACAAAAGAATTGCCCCTTCAAAGATGTCCACAACCTAATATCCTGCAACCTGTAAATACTAAACACACTACCTTACCTGGCCAAAGAGGCGAGGCAGATGTGATTAAATTAAGGACCTGCGGATAAGGAGATTATCCTGGATTGTCTGGGTGTGCCCAATCTAATTACTTGGGCTTTAAAATTAGAGAAGCTCTCCCAGTGGAGTTTAGGGTCAGAGGGAAACATGACTATGGATGAGTGGGCAGAGAGACGCAACATTTCCGGCTGCAAAGGTGGAGGAAACTGGAAGTGGACTCTCCTCTAGAGCCTACAAGAAGGAATGCAACCCTGCCCACATCTGGATTTTAGCCCAGCGAGGCATGGGTCAGACTTCTAACAAACAGAACTATAACAAATTTGTGTTAAGATGCTAAGATTGTGACTATCCGTTATAGGAGCAATAAAAACAAATACATTATCCTCCCCTGCGTTCTTCCACTATGCATGGCCACTGGCATTCACTGCCTATTGGTATCGACGTGGTGGAACTAGCTGTGTGAACTTGTGAAAGTCACATACCTTCTCTGGGCCTCTGTCCTCCACTTTCAAAACAAGATGAATGGGTTCCAATGACCATTATGATCCCCTCCAGCTCTAAACTGTTATTCCTCTCTAAAGTTCTCTCTTCATCTCAGATTCCACAGAGTCAGGCCTCTAGAGATTTAAAGCAGTAGGACTCCATCTAGAAACTTGCAGTTTCACGGCTCACACCATACCAACTCCCTACGAGATGCAAGGATTTCCACTTTGGTTTCCAGCCTGCAGACATTGCTTAGCGCTAGGAGCCACAGGACCACCAAGGTGACCGATCCGAATCTCAACAACCTAGTCTGGCCATGAACAAAGGGAACAGTAATTACCTTGTATGTCAGGGTTCAGTGACATGTACAGAAGACACCAAAGCAGAGAGTTAGTTGTCGTATCCGTCCCAGCAATGAAGAGATCCCCAATGATGTAAAATAAGTAATCTTCATTAAAACTACTATTGCTATTATTTTTCTTCTCTTCTTCCACATGGAGAAGGTACATATCTATGAAGTCCTGAGGGTTCTCAACATCCAGAGACTCTCGATGATCTTTGATGATTTTCTTAAGGAAAGTGGTAATATCCTTTTCGATTTGTCTTAATTCCTTAAACGGTCCAAAGGGAAGGTAATAAAGCCAGGAGCATATGTTAACCAGTTGCAGCTGGTTGTTCAGA
>PVJI01008575.1:0-70336 GCA_004026765.1 Micronycteris hirsuta
CCCCTCCTGGGTCTGCTGGCCTAATTCCCGGCTGCAGCTGCCATTCTGGACACTCCCCCCACCCCCCCAAACCCACCGAAGGCAATCTCTCCGCAGATTTGGCAGCTGGGAGAGGAGGGGCTGGGGGAGGGGGAATGGGCCGGAGAGGGCCGAGTGCTAATCTGGTAGAGATGATCCAGCCGCCCTCTCCCAGCTCCACTGCCCTCTGCCATCAGCTCTCTGGGCGATTTTCTCTGTGCCCTGCATGCTCCCTTCCTGCCTTCATCTCCTTAAGAAAGTGCCCAGAAAGTTAAACGCACACATACAAACACACACACGATCCACCAAGAAAAAAAAAATCAGGAGCAGGCAGACGAGTGAGCGAGCACGCACGCCCGGGAGAGGGCTCAGATCAGTCCTGGAGGAAGAGCAGCGCAGACAGAGGGAGGCTGGGGTTGGCAGTGACCAGGACTAAGGTCTCTTAGTGCCCAGGAGCCTCCTTCATGGACCCGGGGATCCTGAGAGGGGCTGCCTCAGCTTAGGATGGGCAACTGTGTCAAGTCTCCACTGAGAAATCTCTCAAGGAAGGTATGTTCCTGGCTTCCTAAGACTGGGGGTGGGAGATTCGGGCATCTTTCCACCCATCCCAGAGGGTGGGTATGGAGGGGGTGGGCATCTGAGGCTTGCCACCCTTCCTGCGGGTTCTGTCTAGAGCTGCTTCCCTGTTGTAACCTCCGGAGTACCTCCTACCACACTTCTCTGTGGCCCAGACTCGGAGCTGAAGATGGGACGTGGAGCCACTTGGGGAGCTGTGTTTGGGAATTTGCACAAAATGTAGGGGAGAACCAGGTAGCTCCTGGGATGTGAAATGGAAAGCGTGGATCCTGAGGGTGTCAGAGTGGACAGACCCCTTGAAGCTGGCAGGCTCGGGAGAGGGTTGAGCTGATCTTTGGCCTCACTGCTCCTAAGGCTCCTCCATAGTAGGGCCTGGGGCTTATTCACCTGCTGTGAGGGTCTCTGACCCTCTCTGGTGGTCTCTAAGCCTTCGGAGTTGCGGGGTTTTAGGTGGATCCTGTTGCCACTGGAAGGAGCCAAGCAGGGTATCCCCTGTTACCCTTGATAATTCTTGAGTCAGGTCAGAGAATCTCAACTAGGACTGGACTGGTTCAGGGACCAGAATTGTCTCCATTGAGAAATAGGCTGTTGAGCAAAGGCGTCTGAGTGTCACCTCCTATAGTGGATCTAGTGCTATATACCGGGATAATATCTTCTTGCAAGAATTCCTTTTGGAAAGTGAATAATCATCTCCAGCACATCTTTTATGCAAGTCTGGGCTGGCATCTGTAGGGTTTAGCTTCAAGTGGGCTCTGCCTGTACTTCTGTCCTCTGTAGTCAGGTCATAGAGGAAACTCATAGTTATTATTTAAAGGAAGGGGGAATGGCAGGGAACGGCAGGGATGCTTCCCCACAGTGCTTTCTCTTTCCAGACAAGGAACTTAATTGCCACTCGGGGTAAGTGACTTACCCAAAGTCTCAGGTTAGCTAATAATGACACCTCTTCCCCTAGCCCCATCCTACCTCCTTGGTCAGTTAGACAGCCTCCCAGTTTAGGACATTGCCAGCTTTGCCACTGCTCATCGTCTTCCTCATTTAGCTAAGCTGCTCACATCAAATTCCCTTTCATCTTTCTGTTCCTTGGATCCTCCGGAGGGTTGGCTGTTTCTTCTGTGCACCCTCCCCCCGTCATCTGTCATCTTCTTAGGGGGGGCCTTTTGCACCACAAGCGGCCTCCACGCTGTTGCAGAGAAATAGAAATTGATCTGAATTAGTTTAGAGGACCACAGAGTGGCTTTCCCCCTGGTTCTGTCCAGACCTTGAAGAGGTGAATTTAAGAACAAGAATTATCCTTCGGTCCCACCCTGCCCATCTTCCCTTACACAGCAGAGGGCTTAAGAATCAGCCTCCTCACATTTCCTCTTTCCAGCTGTGTGACGTCGGGCAAGTTACTTGTCCTGTCTGGGTCTCAGTGTTTTTTGTTTTTTTTTTGTCCATTAAGTGGAAATACTAATACCCACCTGGTCAGGTGATTGTGAGAACTAAAGTGTTGTACACACTGCCTAGAATATAGTCTCAGCAAATGTCAGCTGGCAGTATTGTCGTCGTAGTGGTCATTTTCCACTCGGTGTTCTGAGAAGGTGGATGGGGGTAAAAAGGAAAGTAGGAGAGGTTTTGAGCAAGGTTAAAGATTGCAATAAAACTTATTGTATCAATTTCATGTTTTTAATAGAAGTAACAGTTGCTTTTTCATGAATATTTACAATGTATCCAACCTCTGTTATCTCATTTTCTCTTTTCCACCAAATAGTTCTCTTGGCTATTTTAGAGAGAAAGGAGCTGGACTCTGAGATAAGAACTTTCCTAAGGTCACCCAGCCAACTGGACACCAAGCTGGGACTTAAATCCTGGCCTGTGTGAATCCAGAGCTGGTATTTCATTTTTATTTTTGCCTCTCTTCTTCCTGCCGTCAGAAATGTTATTCATAGATTCTGGAGCCTGACCTTACACGTCATCTGGTCCACATTCCCACTGATAGCCGCACTGCCCTCTCCCAGCTCACTCATTCGGCTTCTCCTTGGCACTTTCGGTGAGAGGGAGCTCAGACCAGTCTGACCTTGGCCAGCTTTTGTGGTTAGAAAGCTGTTAGGTCATGAGGCCTTCTGGGCCTTCCTGTTGCCATGCCACACTCAGGAGATGTCCGCTCGGTGCCAGGAGACATGGTCCGCCTGTGAGCCACCGCCTGCTTGTCTTCCTCCTGGTTGCGGGGAACTGGTAACGGGGAGGGGCGCCTGCTCCAGGTTCTAGCAGGGCAAGCCCAGGCTGTCAGGTGCCATCACTGGCCAGGGAAGAACAGCAGCTTCCTGGGGCAACTTGGTGCCAGGCAGGATTATGATCAAGAAGCGCAGTGGAAATTCCCCAGCCGCCACGGGTTCATTCTTCATGGCAGCAATTTCTTCTCCATCCTTCTCGTGTCTTTCCCGACTGGCAGATATTCCCCCGCTTCCTCTGGAGCCAGAAGTAAATGCCTTCTGGCACCCAGCATCTCTTAAGTTACATCACCATTACCATCTTCGTCATTGTCCTTGTCATCGTCATTGTCGTCACCATGGCAACCCCTGTATTCCACTTTTACCATGTTCTAGGCACTAGCTCATTCATTTCTCACAGCGTCCCATGCGTCGCCATGGTTATCCCCATTGCATACAGAAGGAAACTAGAACACAGACAGGTGAAGTGACCTGCCCAAGGTCACAAAGCAAGCAAGTGGCAGAGCCAGAATTGTCCCTAAGGCTGTTTGAGTCCAAAGCAAGTGTACAAAACCACCTCTCAGAGTTCCGCACTGCCTGCTGCTGCCTCCTGCCTCGCTTGTGCTCACTCTGGGCCAAGTGTGTGTGCGAGTCAGCTAGAAGAAAGGCTGCCTCTCTACAAACATCTCCTGAGGCTATGTCCTAGGACTAAGCCACCATGTGTGGCCCCAGGCTTCCTAGGAGCCAGCCTCCCCCTGGCTCTGGCCTCACTCTGGCTACATCCTGGAAGCCTGTGAGTGTGCGCCTGAGGCTCTGAACCTCCTTTGGCTTCGAATCAGAATGGCATTGGTCTTTCTGGCATCCCTTAAATTCTGAGAGTACCTAAGGCTCGCCCTTACTGCACTCACTGAACTTGGGCCTTGGACTGGGGTTTTTCACCTTGAATCTGAGTTGCTGCTTCCCCTTTGCGGAACCGGAATATTCTTTCTCCCTCTCTAGGCCTGGAAGGGGCTTAGGAAGGTGAAAGGGAGTCTAGTCTGTAGCCCCACAGTGTGGTACTTTGGGGAGAAGACACATGAGGGGGCGAGGTGAGAGGGGCAGATTACTGTGCTTCTCAGCCGGGGAGGGCAGGCTGCCCCTGGGTTAAGATCTTCTCGTGGGTTTGACCTTCTTGGAGCTAGAGGAGCCCGGCAGGAAGAAGAGTGCAGCAAGATGAAAGGGTGGGGTCTGCAGCTCTGAACTCTTGGGGGCCCCGGGCATCCTGCGGAGGCTGGGGTGGACTAGAATGTTGTGTCTGGATGCTGCTCCTGTCCTGAGGGGGACGGTCTGCGGGCAGTGCTGACTTTTTATAGCTGCATGGGAACCGTCAGGGAGGAGGATGGGTTGGCCCGGGCCTGGGAGCACAGCTATATTCGGTAAGCAGAGAGGGCCCGTGCCTCAGCCTCCAGAGGTCAGCAGGCTGCACCAGGCAGGGAGCCAGGGAGGAGGGAGGGGGAGGGGAGACTTGCTGGTGAAAGAGTGTCTAGTCTCGAGGCCGCAAACTGGGTGGGATCCGACCCACAGATGTGCTTTGTGTCACCCACTGAAAGGTCTGGCAGCTTTGGGCTGGAGTTACGCGGTACTACTCCTTCAGAGGGGACACGCAGCCTTCATTTAGCGCCAGTCTCTCACCTCTCCCACCCGCCCACTTCCTTCACGGTAGCTGTGGCCCTGTGCTTGCTGCCCCAGTACAGCAGACCAGCCAAGGCTGCCCTCCGCACTGCGCTGCCTGCTGGGGGCAGGGCTGGAAGTCAGTTTGGGAACTTAGCCCCAGGGTTTGCACTGGGGCGTCGGGACATTGCTGGAAAAGGACATTACTCCATTTATCTCTCAATGAAAACTTCCCATTGGTTGGAACAGAAGCCTCCCACTGCCTACCTTTCTCTGAGCCTCTGCATGCACACGAGTGTGATTCTCTGCACATGTGTGTGTCATGTTTGTGTGTGTGCATGCACCTGAGCCACCCAGCTCTGGTACCACACCCAGCTCTCCCTGGAACATCTGTTTCAGCCAAGGACTGGAGACCATCTGTTGGACCAATCTGACGCCTGCTCTTGTGCATCCTGAGGGCTCTCTGAACCCTGCTGTTGGACTCTCAAGGGTCTGCTCTTGAGGACAGCCCCCTCTAGGACCAAGAGCCCGGCTGGGGCCAGGCTGGCCCTGTTGGGCAGGGAGGTGACGCCTGCCTCTCTTTTGTATTTGCTTGGTGCTGGTTGAAGATGCGCCAGGAGGAGACGACCAGCTACAGGGTGGTGCAGACGAGCGAGGAGGGGCTGGCGGCTGGCGGCGAGCTTCCGGGACCGCTCCTGATGCTGGCCCAGAACTGCGCCGTTATGCACAACCTGCTGGGCCCTGCCTGCATTTTCCTGCGCAAGGGCTTCGCTGAGAACAGGCAGCCTGTACGTAAGTCGGCCCCCGCGGAGCCACGCTCAACTTGGCTTCACGGGGCGTGAGGAGGTGCTGGGAAGAAGCGGGGCTCTGTACACGGAAGCACGTGTCCCCCAGCAGACACACCTCAGACCCTCCACCTGCAAACCTGACCCCTAAAGTTTCCCGCTCACGGCTGCAAAGCGCTGGTGAGTCCACCTCCATCAGCAAGGAATAACGACAGCAGCTAACATTGTTCTGGGATTTTTTTTGAGCACTCAACTACGTGCCAGGCACTGTGCTAAGAGCTGTGGGGCATTTTCTCATTTAACACTCAGAGAAACTCCAAGAGGTAGGTACTATTGTCCCATTTTACAGATGAGGAAACTGAGTTGGAGGAGTAACCTGCTCAAGGTAACAGCCTGTGGCTGATGGAGGTAGGATTCAGACTGGGGGAGTCTGACTCTGGGCCTCCTGCACTCGGAACAGCAGGACTGGGTACACAGCCCTGTCCAGTAGGGCTTTCTGCCATGCTGCAAACATTCTGTAATCTGCACTGCCCAGTACAGTAGCCGCTAGCCACATGTGGCTATTGAGCACTTGACATATGACTAGTGTACTTGAGGAACTGAATGATTAATTCTGTTTCATTCCCGTTCAAATTTAAATAGCCACATGTGGCTACTGTATTGGTCAACCTCCTTCAGGTGTTGAACAGCCCCAGGGAGGAGGGAACAGTGATGGTGTTACAGAAACAAACATTTGTAGGTTCCACTTATCGAATGCCACGCGCAAGACACTCTACGTGTCTTGTTCCGTGGTGCTCACAAAGGCTCTGCAGGTGGGTCCTGGTGCTGACCTCCTGCACAGATGAGGAGCCCGTGGCTCACGGAAGTGGCCTGCCCACATCCAGGAAGCCGCAGAGCCGAGCTTTGCACTCGAGCCTGTCTGACTGTAGAGGCCAAGCCCTTCTCCCTGGCCACTTAGGTTGGGGAGAAAGGAGTGCGTGTGTGCTCATTCCACGTGACTTCCCCCCACGTTGCTCATGGGCCCCCTGCCACGTGGGTGGGCATCTCTGCTCCCCTCCAGAGCACAGCACACGTACCCCTGCTTCTCTGCACAGAGGAGGGTGTGACGCACGTACCAGCCACCAGGACCAGCCAGACCACAGGCCCGCTGCAAAGGGGTAGCTGGCTTTCCTGCCCCCTGACTCCGTCTATACGGGGTGTGTGTGGGGGGGCTGCAGTGGGGGTCAGCGGCACCTCATTTCTCTCCAGTTCTTCAGACCTGGGCCCTGGAGAAGCGGTGGGGGGGGGGGCTGCTTGAGCCTGAGCAGTGGGAAGGACTTGTTATATCTAAGCCACTTGTCCCAGCGAGCCCTCTCTGCTTGCGTGTGCATAAGCACACCCGCGTTGCTCGCTCACTTTTACTTACTGGGGGATGGACGTTGCAGAAAACATCTTTTTTGGTTACTCAAGATCCAAGTCTGACTTAGACCAGCTACGGGGGATAGAGGCAGGGTTAGGTGGGGATGGAGTGACAACCTGTGCACTGTGCGCTGTGACAGGCTCATTAGGTGGCAGTCCACACGGTCATATAACAGACGTATATACCTTCCATGAAGCCTGCCCCCAGCCAGAAAGGCCTCCTGCAGGGCCTGGTGGCTCGCAGCCTGCTCGTCCCAAGCACACGTACACAGTCAACGCTGTCCTGCCACTTGGAGCCACTTCTGAGCACCGGGTCCTGTGTGCCTGCTTGTCCCACAAGACGTTGCTTAGTAGCCCTTTTCTAGAAGATGCTCAGATTTTCCAGAGCCGGGGTCCCTTTCTCCGAGGCCGGTTTGAGTGGGTAGGCGGCAGCTGTCTCTACCCACCCTGACCCTTTCAGCTAGAACAGCTTGTGTGCACAGCTGAGATGCCTCATGCTCACGGTGGCACACCTGCGTGTCTGTATTCATGACAGGTGTGCCCATACCTGGCATGCATTTCCTTGGGGCAGGCACACCTGCCCTGCGTTCTCCCTGCCCGAAGGCAGGGAGCTGTGTCATGTGGGAAACAGGAGCCCTGTGTACCAGTTTGGGAGCTTACCAAGCAGGTTCAGCTGGGCAGCCGCACCCATTTCATGCCAGTCTGCATCCCTCCTGCGCAGGCCCGGTGCCCCTGGCCCCTCACCAGCTGGAGCTGCCCCCTGCGTCCTATGGGCCTGCTCTTCAGAGACTTCTCTGCCATCTGTTTTGATGCTGAGACCCAGGGTTTCCTTGATTCCCCAAGGAGACCTGGGCGCTGCTTGAGGCTTTAGTTGTGTGCTTTGGACCCTGGTGGCAGCCGGAGGCACTGGCGGCCCCTGGGGTCCTATGCTGTGTCCTCCGACAGGGCAAAGTGTAGGGTGGGGGTCAAATCGGAGAAGGTAGAGCAGTGCCCAAGAAGCAGGGCACAGCCCTAATCCTGCCTCCACTGCCTGGGGTCGTCCTCTTCCTCTCCCCTGTTTAGTTCCAGCCCCCCTCTTCTCCCATTGCCTTGCAGGCCTCCTTTGTGTTGTGACCTCCCGCAGCCCCTGTTTCATTTACAGGTTTTTGCCTCCGGACCAGCTCTGTTCTCTGACGTATTCTTGTGTCTGAAATAAAGGGCTGGGCGTGGAGGTTCTGTGCCCAGGCTTGATGGGACTCTTGGGACCCTGGGCATCTTCCATGACTATGGGAGACGTGGGGGTGCACATTTTCCCCTCAGGAACCTGGTCCAAGCATGCCTCTGCTGCAACCCAGTGCCTGCTGCCACTTGCTTGCATGGCCCTCGGGCTGAGCACTTTGTGACTCCGGGGCCCCTCGAAGCCGCTAACAGGACATGTTCTTTTGTTCCAGGACAGATCCCTGCGGCCAGAGGAGATCGAAGGTAAGGCCTGGCCCTTAGGGGAAAGGGTTACTCAGCCATCCTGGAAGCTGAGGGAAGGGAGATTGGTGGGAAGAGAGGTGCAGACGCCTTGGCCTGTGGGAGCCAGGCGTCCTCGTGGACCAGGGCTCAGAGGGGTGCATGGTCAGGGGCAGCTCCAAGCCAGTGGGCCCCGTGACTGCCTTTGCCCCCAGAGGCTCCGCAGGTCCCACCCCCAACCACGTCCACCTTTGTCCCCTTCCCCAGAGCTCCGAGAGGCCTTCAGAGAATTTGACAAGGACAAGGATGGCTACATCAACTGCCGGGACCTGGGCAACTGCATGCGCACCATGGGCTACATGCCCACCGAGATGGAGCTCATTGAGCTGTCCCAGCAGATCAACATGAACCGTGCGTCCCCCCCGTGGGCACCTCCTTCCCTGGCCCCGCCGCCCTGAGTCATTCTTTGACAAACCACCTGCCCACGGTCACCTCTCTGTCTCATGTGGTCTTCGGTTAAACCTTGGACCTGGCCCTGGGCAGGTCAAGGAGGGGCTGGTGGTACCCTCCACTGCCTGGTTGTTGAATGGTTAGATGGTGGGCCTGACTCTTTCCTCTGCCCCCAGTGGGTGGCCATGTGGATTTTGATGACTTTGTGGAGCTAATGGGACCTAAACTCCTGGCGGAGACGGCCGATATGATTGGAGTAAAAGAACTGCGAGATGCCTTCCGAGAGGTGGGTGATGAGCAGTGGATGGGCGGGGTGTGGGCAGGTTGTTAGAATCCCTACCCCAGGGTGGCGACTTGAAAAGGAACCTGAACACTGGGTCCCAGACCAGGGAAGGGGCTTGGACAGAGAAAGTTCTCTGGGGGAAGGAGGGACAGTGACTCTGGAGAAGGAGCTCACCCTGGAGATCTGCTTCTGACAGTCTCTGTGTTGTGGCTGCCTCTCCCTCCTTCCTTCCCTCTCTAGTTTGACACCAATGGTGACGGGGAGATAAGCACCAGTGAGTTGCGAGAGGCCATGAGGAAACTCCTGGGTCATCAGGTGGGACACCGAGACATAGAGGAAATTATCCGGGATGTGGACCTCAATGGGGATGGCCGAGTGGACTTTGAAGGTAGGTGGGGCTTAAAAGTGGGTGAGAAAGGGGCCATCCATGGAGCCCTCCACCTGTGTATCCATCCTGCAACCATCGGTCCGTTCCAGCTTCCCATCCTCTACCCTTCCGTCCTGCCAGCCCTCCATCCATGCACTCCAGTCTGCCTCCCATCTCTGCACCCATCCACCCGTCCATCCATCCGTCCGTCCCTGTCTCTCCACCCATCCATCCGTCTCTTCATCTGTCCAGGTTCCTATTTATCCACTCGTCCATCTCTAAACAATTATTCATGGAACCATTTACCCATGCACTTATCTATCCGCCCATGCATCCACTCATTCTTCTTCTTTGTTTTTAGATTTTATTTATTTATTTTTAGAGAGAGAGGAAGGGGGAGAGAGAGGGAAAGAAACATCAATGTGTGGTTGCCTCTCATGTGCCCCCGTAGGGGGGACCTGGCTCACAATCCAGGCATGTGCCTTGACTGGGAATCGAACCAGCGACCCTTTGGTTTGAAGGCCAGTGCTCAATCTGCTGAGCCACACCAGCCAGGACCACTCGTTCTTCTATCATTCACCCATGCATTCATCCACACACCCATCTACCCCTGTACATTCTGTATGCATCTGTGCGTTTCTACATTTGTTCATACATGATACAGATATATTCACACAGATATATCTATCTGCCTATATTGCTACCCATACTTCATTGATCTATTCATCTATCTGTATAGTCACGTTCCCATCAGTATTCATCTACGCATCCATCCATCCATCTCTATCAGTCGGTCTCTCCCTGTCCCTCCATGGAAGGTATTTTCTGAATGCCACGCCCCTCACACTGGCACTTAGGTAGACCCCTAAGATCTGACCACAGCTCACCTTCCCACCTGCAGCTCCTGCCATTCCTTCACTGCCACCGCACCTTACAGCCAAACCAAAGTACTTGTGGTCCGTGAACTTGCTAGGCTCCTGTTTGAACACCGTTCTTTTTATCAGGATGCCTTCTATTCTGCTGTTCATGTGGGCTAAGTTCTGTTCAGCCTTCATGACCCAGCAGGGGGCGCTTCCTTCAGCCCTCCTTCCCGGGTTCTCCAGAGTGAACCTCCTCATTCCTGGGCCTCACAGCACATCAGGGTCACCTCGTTCTTCACACTGTCCCCTAACTGCTGCTTACAGTTGTCCCTCTGCTTGACTCTGAACTCTTTCATGAGAGGAACCTTGTGTTCTTTCTCTCTGCATTTCCCACGTAACTCAGGACCCGGCACATAGCTAATGCTCCGTGAAAGGTTTTTTTTTTTTTAAGGAATCAGTAACAATCATAATAGTTACCCTCTGTTGTACACTTATTACGTACCAGTAGCTTTACGTACTAAGCAGCTTTACATATTTTATCTCATGTAACCCTCATGAGGACTCTGTAGACTGCACTGTTATTGCCTCACGAGATGAGGAAGCAGAGGCTCAGAGAAGTAATGTAACTTGCTTAGCATTGCCTCACTAGCCAGAAGCAGAGCTGCGTCATAAACCCGGGTCTGGACCTCAACCGCTCCCCGCGTCGCGCTGTGCGTGACACCACTGGCAGCGCTGGGAGCTGCACAGAAAAGACGCAGTAAAACCATGACTGTTCTCCACACACTGAGTGCCAAGCAGAAAGGCTGGGCAAGCACGTGCCAGGCTGTGAGCACGTCCAGAACACAAGGGTTGGGAGGCCCTTCACGGGGAGTAGTTGTTCTTCCAGGCTGAGTAGAATGTGGCTGGAGGGAGAGAAGGCTTTGCTCCTCCAGATCGAACATCTCAGGGCGTCCTGTGTCAGGTGAGTGCCCCGCAGAGGTGGCCGCCCTTCCCCGAGGGCCCAGCCCCTCTCATTTACTCCTCCTGCGTGTGTCGCGCACCTCTGTGTGCCCAGACCTGACCCCTGCCTTGGGGAGCCTAAGACCAGCAAGGAAACAGAAGCCAGCAATGCAGCTCGTGCTACCTTGGGGGCAGTATAGTGGGCTGTGGTGTGCAGAGGGGGCACTGGACCAATCTGGAGGAGGGATTAGGGAAGGCTTTCTGGAGGAGCTCGTAAATAAATAGAGCCCTAAGAAATAAGTAGGAGCTACCAGGTGAAAAAGAAGGAAGAAGTGTTTATCCAAATGAAACCTGCACATGGATGTTTATAGCAGCTTTATTCATAATTGCCAAAACCTGGCAGTAACCAGTAGGTGAATGGATAAATAAACTGTGGTCCGTTTGACAGTGGAATGTTATTCAGAGCTGAGAAGAAATGAGCTCTTAAGCCATGAGAAGATATGGAGGAAACTCGAATTCATGCTACGAAGTGAAAGGAGCCCATCCGGAAAGACCACGCACTGTGCGGTTCCAGCTGTATGACGTTCTAGAGAAGGGAACACTCTGGAGACACTGAAAGACCAGGGCCTGCGGGGGCTGTGCAGGGAGGGAGGGCAAGCAGGCAGAGCACAGAGGGTTTTAGGGCAGCGACACTGCTCTGTGTGACATTGATGGTGGGTACGTGTCATTCATTACGCACGTTTGTTCAAACCCATGCAGTGGACACCACCAAGGCTGAGCCCGCACGTAAACTGGACTTGGGGTGGTGATGGCGTGCCAGTGCCGGCTCATCGATTGCAACAGTTGTTGATGGCGGGGGAGGAGGTGCCTGCGTGAACGTAGGGAGTGTATGGGAACTCTCTGTACTTTGTGCTTGATTTTGCTGTGAACCTAAAACTGCTCTAAAGAAGAAAGTCTAGTCTGAAAAAAGAAGGGTGAGGGGACAAGCCGCAGGGAAGCCGTGGGGTAAGAGGAGTGGGAGTGAGCCCGCGGCCCTGACGTTGCCGCAAGGGAGAGCGCATCGTTCGGGGTGAGTGGGGAGAGAGGAGGCTGGAGGTGTCAGCTGGGGCCAAAAGAGGGAGGGCCTCAAGGTCGTGTCAGAATGTGGGACGTTACCCGTGGGCTTCCACGAGAGGTTTGAGAAGGGGGTTGGACATGCTGCTTAGAAAGCTCGAGCTAGCTGCTGTGTAGAAGGCGGATTGGAGGCCACCTGGATGTGGGGGACCAGCACGGAGTCAGGGGCAGTGGCGATGGAGAGGGGCCCGCGGAACTGAGGAGGTTTGGAGGCAGCGCCCTTAGCGGGCCCTGACCGCTGCTTTCTCCCCCGTCTCCTGTACCTCCCAGAGTTTGTCCGGATGATGTCCCGCTGAGGCCGGAAGGGCCCCTCCAGGACTGCCAAGCCCCCAGAGGCGGGGGAAGAGGAGCCGGAGCTCGCCTCACCCTGCTGTAGCTGCCGAGAGCCCAGGACGGACTGGCGGATGGGGCCTGCCTGCACCCCGGGGACGTGCCCACCCCGGACCCCCACCCCTCCGCACTGTGAAAGACTCGCGATTCCTGCAACTGGAAAGAGGGGCGCCCGCCGACAAGGAGGCCACAGTGCCAAGCCCGCAGAGGTCATGCAAGGCGCCAAGTGCTATGTACCCAGCCACTGCTGGCTGGGTGGGCCAGGGAGCCCGCCAGCAGATCCCACAACAGCATGTCTGCCCTGGGGCAAAGCCTCTTGCTGCCCTCCTTAGCTCTGTGCCCATCCCAGCTCGCCTCAGCCCTGTTATCTCAGAACCAATAAAAGTATTTCCTACAGCAAGACAGCCGTGGGGGTCTTTGCTTTTTGGGCCTGGTTAGATGACATGTTTCTTGGGTACTAGCTGCACACCCAGAACTGGCTGAACATTCCTGTGTTCAACGTGCACTTATTGAGTACCCATTAGATACTCAGCCACCTCCTCACTGCCCTCAGAAGCCAGAACCTGGTACCTTTACCTGAAAGGCAGACTTGAGGTTGTTGTGATTTAGCAGGTATGCAGCTGGCACAGATAAAGTCAGGTTCTGCAGTAAGCCCTCAACGTTTAAGTGAAACGACGTATAATGAAACCAATTTTACCATAGGCTATTCGATACAAACCAGATTTATGTTCCTAAGCATCTCTTTCTTCCAGGACCTGCTGTATAAGAAAAAGAATGGACATTGGGTAAGCATCTAGCAGGGTCTGCCCCATTTCCTGTCTTATTGGCACTTTCATATTGGTCAGGGAAACAGACATGAAATAATCACATTGTTACATGATTACAAATTGTGATGCTACCATTAAGGAAAAAGGGACCTTTGATAGGGTATAATAAGGAGGACTGGCCTTCTCTGGGGAGATCAGGGAGGCTCTCCTGAGGAAGTGAGGACAAGGTTTTTGCCCTGGAGGAAACCCGAGTGTGTGTGAGGGGACAGATGTAGAAACAGCTGCCATCCTTTCCTCCGGGCAAGAAGCAGAATTGTAGGGTGGTTAGGCTCTGGGTTTATTTACTGTGTGTCTTTGGGCCAGTCACATCCCCTCTCTGAACCTCAGTTTCCTCAAATGTAATATGGGGATAATAAAGGCTAATGAAGTTCACAGTAAGTGCTCGTAGGGCATTGCATTGCACACCTCTAGGGGCCGCTATTGGCATAACTGCAGTGGAATTGTGCCATGTGGCACAATTATTACACAACTTGTTATAATCATTGTAATTAATTCAGCTAAGTGAAGGGTTGAAGGAGTCCGAAGAAGTCTGTGGGTGGAGGTTGCCCAGAATCTTTAACAGGCGTGGGGCATAATCAGCAGGGGCGTGGGATGGACCCAGGTATTCCAAGCCAGTGGTTCTCAAATTCTAGTGCATGTAAGAATCTCTTGGAGGATTTGTGAAGCCGCAGATCTGGGACCTACCCTGGTGATTCGGATGCAGTATTTGGGGTGGGGTCATGACTCTGCATCTCTAACAAGCTCCCAGGAGATGCTGACACTGCCCAGCCTGTGGACCACAATTTGAATAACACAGCTATAAATTCCAGACACGTGGGAGGCAGGTGTGCTTCCAGGCAGCTGGGGGGAGGGGTGCAGAGGACTAAAGGCTGGAAGTGGGAGGCGAGTGGACTATCCCGTGCCCATGTGTCGAGGCCCAGGGACCATCCTTGTTCTTAGACCTGGCGAGGAATGTGGGAAAGACTGTGGGAGCCCTGCCAGAGGCCTGTGTAATCCCCATGACCCTGAGGGCAGGAGGGCTGAGAGCTCCAAATTCACTCAAATAATCCAATTTTGAGGCTAAGCCCCTGGCTCCATGCCCCCTGGCAGCCTGCAGCCCTGCCATTCCCGTGCCCCCTCCGCTGGGCCCAGAGGCCCCGGATCACCACTGTTTCAGAAATGCAATGGCTTTGGAGGACCGGAGGAGCAACCTGTGGCAAGAGGGCTTCTGTGGGCGTCTCTGTTAGCTGACAGGGTGAGCCCCTGGGGCACCATAGGGAGAGAGTAGACTTGGGGTGTTAGGGAGTACGCTTCTGTCCTTAGTGTGACCTCTTAGAAAAACAGACATATGGTTTTGATTAAGTGACTTGACAACGTAGCCAAGGAACCGTTGAGAGGAGCTCAGGACAAGGGGAGGCCCAGGGTCTGGGTGGACCTCTGCCTCCTCCAAGGTTGAAACTAGAACTCCTTGCCTTGAACTGGTCTTAAATTTAGGGGTGCCTAGTAAGATTATTTGAAAAAGGGTTATGTTACTTTCCAAGACTGAGACCCATTTTCCTGGAAGGACCCTATCCCAGGTGGGAATTCTTCCGGCAACCCGCACCGCACAACAGCTTGATACCCCCTCGCGGGGCCCCCACTGTGTGTGTCATCTTAGAAGAGCTCTCCTTGCCTGAAAGTTCTTTTTTTTTTTAAATTTATTTATTTTTTAGAGAGAGGGGATGGGAGGGAGAAAGAGAGGAAGAGAAATAGCAATGTATGGTTGCCTCTCACGTGGCCCTCACGGGGGACCTGGCCTGCAACCCAAGCATGTGCCCTGACTGGGAATCGAACCCTTTGGTTCCCAGCTCGTGCTCAATCCACTGAGCTACACCAGCCGGGGCCCTGCCTGAAAGTTCTTACACAGAGCCTGGATTTGCCTCCCAGTGACCTGTCAAGTCCAATTCATTCACGCCTGCATTCAACTGATATTTATTGAGCACCTATTATGTGCCAGGTCCTGTGCCCAGGTCCCTGTCTTCAAGGAGCTCAGACTCTAGGAGGGAAAACATAAGGAAACAGACAAGTATGATGTCATAGTACTGCTTACTAGGTTACTCCCCAAGGTTAGCCTAGGAGAAGTGGGGGTACGTAAAAGGCAGTCTGTCCAATCTGGCTGGGTGGGGGAGGTGTGGAAGGGACAGATTTGCTGGGACCTGAAGGATCAGCTGTGCTTAGAGGAGGTGAGGGGAAGAGTGGTTTTGGTTGAGGGAACAGTACAAGCAAAGCCCAGAGGAAAGAGTGTGGCTCCTTTGGGACACGAAGCAATCCATCTGCCGGGTGTACTGGGAGATGCAGAGAGAGATGACGCTCATCAGAGGGGCAGGGTTGAGCCCACCGCAGGCCTGGGAGTGTGGGGAGGCTCGGGTGGGACCTCCGAGGGGCTGCCTTCTTGTGTGAGCCAGGCCCGTGGCAGCAGAAGCCTTGTTGCCTACGGCAGGCTTGCCTTTGGGGCAGGTAGGTCCAGAGGGTGGAGCAGATTGCAGGGCGGCTGAGGGCAGCCTGCGGCAACACGGTTTAGAGCATGGCTATGATCAAAAGGCAGAGAAAAACATACATTCTGTGCCTCTGAGAGAACACAACCCGTGGGGTCTTGCCCAGAGGATCAACCTGGAGTCTGATCACGCCTCCAGAGCCAACGGGCAATTGGCAGGAAATTCAGAGGGCAGAGGAACGCGCTGAGTGGTACTGTATTGCATCAGCCAGATCAGATTGGGAAGCCCCCAGGTCAAGGGCTCGAGTTCTTCAACAGACAAATGACAAGAAAAACCAAGAGACGGAGGGAGGACTTGTAGATTAAAAGAGATTTAGGAGAGCCCGGCTGGTGTAGCTCAGTGGATTGAGCGCGGGCTGGGAACCAGAGGGTCCCGGTTCGATTCCCAGTCGGGGCACATGCCTGGGTTGCGGGCCAGGTCCCCACTGAGGGCCATGTGAGAGGCAACCATACATTGCTGTTTCTCTCTCTCTCTTTCTCCCTCCCTTCTCCTCTCTCTGAAAATAAATAAAATCTTAAAAAAAAAAGAGAGAGATTTAGGAGAGAAAAAATGTTAGAAAAAAATCAAGTTAGGAAAAAATGGGCCTGACTGAGCAGTGTCAAGGGTGAAGAAAACCATGAAGAAACACAAGGCAATGATTCCCCTGGAAGTCCACATAGCAGTTGCCTTCAGAGAGTGGGAGGGAGGGGCTGCGATTGGGAGAGTCACAGAGAGGGTGTGTCAGGCAAAGTTCTATTTCTCAACCCATGCAGGGTTTTCTTATAATAATTCACTGAGTTGTACATTTGTTCCATGTGTTTGTCTTGTTTTACAATAAAAAGGTTTTTTAAAAAGGTGAACTCACGGGCCAGCCACCTGGATTCAAAACCCAGCTCTGCCGCTTATTAGCTGTATCATCTTGGGTAAGTTTTAAGACCCTCTGGGCCTCAGTTTCCTCATCTGGGGATGATGTTTAGGTTGTTCTGAAGCTTGAACAAGTCAGTGTACTCAGAGCCTTTAGAAAAGTGCCTGGCGCACAGTACACGTGATAAAATTTTTTGCAATTATTATTGTATTGTTATTCCCTATTTTCCTGCCCCCTCTCTCATGTGTCCTCAAGCTTCTGTGACTCCTCTCTCAAGGAAAGGGGAAGGAAGAGCCAGCCATGACAGCCTTCAGTGGCTGTGGCAAATGACAAGATGATCGCAGCTCCAATCTAGGATCCGGCTCTGTGACGCGGGAGTGACTGTCCACACAGAATGGTCCTGCAAAGGGGCCCTGATCCTGCTGGCCGTGCCTGAGGCTCAGGTTGCAGGAACAGAATATCCCTTCACCCTCTGGGGTGCCTGCCACCTGCTCCTGTTCCCTTGCTGACGCCTGTCTTTCCTAGAGAGAGGACAAAGGGGCTAAGTGTCATGGTCAAGGCGTGAGCTTTGGGGGCAGTGTGAATCTTGGTTCTAACCCCAGCTCTGCCACATAAGGGAGCTAAAGTGTGCGTGTATTAAGAGAGTTCCTTTTCCTCTTTGAGCCTTATTACCCATTCAGGATAATAATTGCACCTCCCTGGGGGGTGATTGTGATGAAGTAATCCAGGCATTATGCTTAGTAGATAGACTCTTCTCTGTTCCTGGAATGCTTTTTCCTGCATTCTTTGAATAGCTGGACCCTTCTCTATTCTCGCGACTGGGATTAAATGTGTCCCTGACTCCCCTATTGAAGGAAGGAAGCCACGGCCACATCTCATTCATATTCTTTAGAGCATCTATGAAAGTTATGACCTGATATATTTATTGCATTATATCATGATCTATTTCTGCCTTTCTGCTGATGTTTGATGCCCTCGTCTGTTCCTAGAACGTAAGTAAGCTCTACATCGGCAGAGGCCATTTCTACGTTATTTGCTGCAGTTTATCTCTGGCGTCTAGTAGGTACTCAGTAATTATTTATTGAATATGTGAGCAAAATCCACAAATATATAAATGAATATATTTGCTCACTTCTCTATCATGAGTTTTTCCTGATTGGCCTTAGAAGGACGTGGTGTAGAGATCTTGTTGGGCTTATCCTCTGCTGTACCTGCTGAGGCCCACACTTGGCTGGGGGGGCGACGCACAGTCAGTGAATGTTGGTCAGATGGATGTGCGCCTGGGGGTGCAGAGGAAGGCAGCCATTTGTGACTGCCCCCCTCAGGTGCAGGAAGGGCTCCAAGCCTGTCCCTGGTGGCCTGCTGACCTCAGGTCTCCCTCTGCTCTGATGTCTGGTCTTTTGGGACCATTTCCTTGTGCTGCAGAAGCTTCAGAGTTGCAGGCAGGGCCATGAAATAGGACAGAAAAGATTGGGAGTTGGACCGACCTAGGTTCTGGTCCTTGATCAACCATTTACAATCTCTGGGACCTTGAGCCGTTTGGTCTTAGCTTCAGTTTTCTCATCTATTCCAAGGGAATAACAACAACAACAACACACTTGCTTGGAAGACTGTTAGTGATCAAATCGGATAATGGACACGAGTGCCACTGTGGGTCACACAGTCAGGTACACGTGTGTGTTGCCACTAGTACCAATAGCTACAGATGCTTGACACGGCCACCAAGAACCGAATCCTAGGGTGAAACTGGAGTTCTGGAGAGACTGCTGCATTTCTGGCAACATTCGTTCTTCCATCTTCCTTAGTAACAAAATTCCCATTTTCTATGACATTTAGAATCAAGACTACATTTCCCAGCCTCCTTTGCATTCTAGCTGTAACCCTGTGACCAAGTTCTAGCTAATGAATAGAAGCAGGTACGTGCAATTTCTGGAAAGTGTTTTTAAAAGGAGAGACCTAGCTTCCCTTGCCTTTCTTCCTCCTTTTTGCTGGCTGGGATGTGACCCTGAGGCTTGGAGCTGGGGCAGCCATTTTGGACCATGAGGAAGAAGTCAGTATGGAGGATGGTAAAACAACCAACTGAAGGAACCTACGTCCCTGACACCTGCTAGGAGCCACCCCGAAAGCCCTGGGGTGCCTTATTCCACATTCCTTTAAAAAAGGGAGAGAAAAACTTCTGTGTCATTACAGCCATTATTACTTTGAATTTTTCCTGCAGTTGCAACCAAATTTAAATATGACAGTCTCTCCAAAAAGGAAGAGTTCTCACAGGCCAGAAGAGTTTTATTTTTAATTAATAAACACTGTATACCACCAGGTATGTTGCTGGCATCGTTGTTAAGCCCTTCCCAAATATTAACTTGTTAATTCTTGTTGTAACTCTATGAAATAGGAACTACTATTATGCCCATTCCACAGGTAAGTCTTGGAAACTTCACAGGAAAGAGGAAGGAAACAGTTCTTGAAATGTTCACTTTTCAGTTCCTGCGTCTGTTCATTCTTTCATTCAACAAATATTAACTGAACGCAGGTCCTCTGCTGGGTGTCAGGAACAGGGACAAAAAGACAGATTTGATGACTGGTCTCCTGGAGCTTATAGTCCAAGCTGCCTTGTCCAGCATGGCAGCCAGTAGCCACATGTGGTTATTGAAGTTTAAATTAGTTAAAATTAAATAAAAATTTAGTTCTCCAGACATGCCAGCCACATTTCATATGTTCAGTAGCCACGTATGCTTGGTGGTTACTGTACTTGGTGGTACAACTATGGTGCATTCCCATCACGGCAGAAAGTTCTGACCTAAAGGGGCAGCTGACAGATGGGCCATGTACCATCCAGTGGCCAAGCTCTGGCTATCCTGTTTCTTCTTGTTGCTTTCCTAATTTGCCCAGTTCTAGGGAAGGGAATGGAAAAAACAAAGCAGCTGCTTTATTTATTTGTGAGGTATTGTCAGTTTCCTGTTTCGTCCTTTTCACTCATCATCTCCCCCTGTTTTACAGATGAGGAGACTGAGGTTCAGAAAGGCAATGTGACTCACCTACAGTAGATAATAGAGACTGTCCTTCGTGTTCTTGATCTCATAAATTGTATCCTTAACACAATTAAAAGAGTCTGGGAGATCATGGGAACAGCTGACATATAGAGTGCTGCTTTAAATAATCTTCATCCTAACTCCAGGAGCCTGAAAATTCTCACCACGTCCTTTACAGGTGAGGAAACTAGCACAGACGGGAAGTAACTTGCCCAAGGCCATACAGACGGGAAGATGCTCGGTGTTTCTGTCCTCGTCCTAGGCAATCCTAGGCCTGGCTGGCTTCTTCCCTGTGACTCATATCCTCCTGGGGGAAGTAAAGAAAAGCCAAGCCCATTCTCTCTCCTGTGAAGTTCGAGACCCAGCCAGGTTTCTCTCGGTTCAAGAGGCCCACTTGGGGCCAGGACCGGGCGGCACGGTGGTTCCCTGACTCTCTGGGGGGCTCTGGTCCCCTTGCTATCTCACTACTGTAGGCCCTAGGCTAGAACACTTGGCTTTGGTACCACGCCACCCACTTTTGAGTGAAGGGCTGGCAGGGTGGGTTTAGCAGTAGGAGAGACTGGCCTCCACCCCCTTTCTGTGTTTACCTTTTGAACTTTTATTGTGAGCTTATCTTTAAGGGGGAAAAATATTCCATAAACTTAAAATAGGCAAGACAATTAATAGCATGCTTTGTTCTTCTGATCCTTATCTGTACAGGAAGACACACCCCTTTTCAGTTTTGTGGGTCAAGGTGAAACCGCCTCTGGGGGCTCACACGCAGCTGCTCATTTTCCACATTTGAACCTGGTTCCCTTTGGCTTTTCCCTCCCCGGGGTGGAAGGGTTTTTTCCCAACTCCTTAGCCTGAGCGCTTCACCGAGGCCTTTGCTATTTATCAAGTGCCAGCATCACATGCTGTAATTACTTCTTTAAAAAAATTTATTTATTTATTTATTTTCAGAGAGAGAGAAAGGGAGAAAGAGAGGGAGAGAAGCATCCATGTGTGGTTGCCTCTCGCATGCCCCCCTCCTGGAGACCTGGCCCACAATTCAGGCATGTGCCCTGACTGGGAATCGGAACCAGTGATCCTCTGGTTCACAGACCAGAGCTCAATCCACTGAGCCACACCAGTCAGGGCTATAACTATTTCTTCTTACATGATTAATTGCCATTGTGCACTGAGGACGTTACTATAGGCCAGCCACTCTGTTAAGGGCTCCTAACACCCTTATGTGGTGGATCTTCTTATTTGCATTTCATAGATGAGGAAACCTAGGCCCAGAGAGAAGAAATTTTGTATTGGTTTCAGGTGTACAACCTAGTGGTTAGACAACCATATACTTTACAAAGTGTTTCCCCTGATATGGGTCACCCAACCGGCACCATGCAGAGTTACTACAGTATTATTGACTGCATTTCCTATGCTGTACTTTACATCCAGGCTGATTCTACTTTTTGACTATTATGAATGATGTTGCTATGAACATTTGTGTACAGGTTTGCGTGTGAACACGTTTTCTCTTGGGAGAAATGGAATGAAAGTGCTAGGTCAGATGGTTGTAGTACCTTCTCTAATCATACATCCATCCTTTGAAGTAGGAAGTATCATTATGTCTTTCACAGTTGAGAAGACTGAAACTCAGAGAGGTATGTTACTTGTTCAAGGCCACACAGTAGGTGGTGGAGCAGGGCTTGGAACCCAGGCAGTCTAACTTAGATTCCATGCTCATTCTGCCTTCAGGGTCTCAGAAATTTCATTTTACCCAAAAGGTAGCCTCATCCACTAGCAGCTGAATCTCAAAAATGGAGACAAACTCTTTGGTACAAGGGTGACACAGGCAGGTACAGAACTTGAGCCCAGAGGGCGCTAGCCAGGAATCTTGTTCACTTCCTTCCAGTGACCAAGGGTCTGGGGGGCTGAGAGAAGGCTTAAAGTTAAGGCCTTTTGAGGAAGATTTAATCCATTCCTGTTATAGTTTTCTCCTGAACTAAACTGCCTTGGAGATAAAATAAACCTCAGTTCCTGGAGGAAGTGAGTGTGTGGCTAGACCATAGGCTCCTTAGATAATCTGGTGGTTGGGGGTAGGAAGCCCCCATAACCTCTTGCCCAGCTCCTCCAAAGATGCAGTTTTCAGAGAGAAGAAAGTGGGATTAGAAGCCCAAGTGCAGGGCCCCAGAAAAGCCCCCAAGGGAAAACACGTAGCAGGAAGTACATCCAGATCCTGGCAAAAAAGGGGGCGGTGGTGGGGGACAGTTTGGAACCAGGAGGGGACAGTCCAAAAGCTACTCCTATGTGAACCTGGACACTAGGGAAGGAATTCTGGTGGCTCAGTAGATTGAGTGCCAACCTGTGAACTAAAGGGTCACAGGTTCACTTCCCTGGGGTGTCAGGGCACATGCCTGTGTTGTGGGCCAGGTCCCCAGCTGGGTGTGTGTGAAAGGCAAACAATCCATGTTTCTCTCCCTCTCTCCCTCCCTTCTCCTCTCTCTGAAAAATAAATAAAATAAAAGCCCCTATTGATGCTCTCCATTTCGGCATCTGTAGCACTCATCATCATTCTAACTAACTATTTGAATTGTGGGACTGTGATTCTCAGGCAGGTTGCCTGGTGTGTTTTTGTTCACTCCTGCACAAAGCTCATTGCCTGGCCCCCAGTAGGCAGACTTGTTAGGTAAAACACAAAAGACCCGTTGAATTTGAATTTTATTTATTTTTAACTTTATTATTTATTTTAAAAGATTTTACTTATTTACTTTTAGAGAGGGGAAGGAAGGGAGAAAAAGAGGGTGAGAAACATCAATGTGTGAGAGATTCATCCACTGCTTGCCTCTCACATGCCCCCAGCTGGTGGCCTGGCTGGCAACCTAGGCCTGTGCCCTGACTGGGAATCAAACCGGCGACCCTTCCGTTCGAAAGTCGATGCCCAATTCACTGAGCCACACCAGCCAGGGCTACGTTTGAATTTTACACAATGAATTATTTTTTGGTATAAGCATGTCCCCATTTGCTTATCTGAGACATAAATTTAAGCTTTCTGTATTTTATCCCCTAAATCTGGCAACCTTAATTGTAGGGTTTCTATAAATAGTCGTGGAATAAATAAATAAATGGGATTTTGCCTTGGCTGTGCCCTAAACTTGCTGTGTGACCATTTGGGCAACACTCTGCCCCTCTCTGGGCCTGTTTTACTATCTTAGAAGTGGAAGTTCGAGTAGCGACCACAGCGCAGGGATCGCCAGTGTGGGAAAACGTTGGGTGCACTGCCACAGAGCAGATAGGAAGCTCGGTTTCAGCCAGCGCGGAACAGACTGGACCTCCAGACTGGCCTCCCCCCGCCACTCTGGTCTCTCCAGCTGGGGAAGTCCCGAATCCGCCCCCTCCGACGCCTCGGCCGGCCTGAGGCCGTTGCCATGGAGACAAGGGTAGCCTGGAGGCCCCCCCCCACTAAGCCACGCGTTTCCGCTGCGTTGGAGCCTTCTGATTGGATGGCCATCTGGACGCTACCACCAGGCCCGAGCCCGCTAGGATGTGGGGGCGGGGTCTTGTCCCCGTGGGAGTCCTGTCCTAAAGCCTGTGCACGTGGCTTTCTATGGGAGGATGGGTTTCCTGATTCACTCGGAGACAAAGACTCTGAGTCGGAAGAGTGTCCATTGCTTCTACTAACGCTTCTGCTCATGTCTCTCTCAGAGAAAGAGGGTGAGGGAAAGTCGGCCACGCCCCCTCTGGAGCCCATTCGGTCCTAGGATCTGGAGCACCGGAAGTGCTGGCAACGAGTTGGTGCGCTCTACCCTAAACGTTCCTCCCTTGGCCACCTTTCCTATTCAGCTACGAGATTCCGGGGCCGCATGGGCGCTGCACGCCGACACTTCCGTATTGAAACACCGTTTCAACCGAACTCCGAACCTCTGCGCGCGTTCCCTCTGGTGCCTGACGGTTGGGCGGGCACCTGGGAGTAGCCACGCCCTTCACCGCTCCTGGCAGCCAATGGGCGGGCGAGCCCCGGGGAGGTGTTGGCTAATTAATGAGGACCGGACGCTGATTGGCTGCATGGCGTGGCTGGGGGCTGGGCGACGGGGGTAGGTTGTTCCCGAGGTGGGAGGTGGTAGCGGTCGTTGAGACCGAGGCCTGAGATCGACATGTCCCCGGCGGGTGAGACAGAGCGGCCCGTGGCGCTGTTTCTCTGAGTCCAGGACGGCCTGGAGGCCGGCTGAGAACGAGGGTTGGAGGAGGCTGCCCCCGCTTTGGTGGCCGCCATGCTGGGGGCCCGAGCGGTTGAGGGAGCCGCTGTGGCGCTCCTGCGACTGCTGCTGCTGCTGCTGCTGCTGCCGGCTTTCAGCAGGCCGGGGCTCGGCATGGTTGGCTTGGTGGGAGCCGGGCTGCCCGAGAGCGTTATTTGGGCAGTCAACGCGGGCGGCGAAGCGCATGTGGACGTGCACGGGATCCACTTCCGCAAGGACCCTTTGGAAGGCCGGGTGGGCCGAGGTGAGAGCCTCTCGCGGAGCCGCGGGATCCCAGGCCTGCCGTGCTGGGCGCAGCCGGCAAAGGGCTGCGGGCCCCGAGCCCCCTTTCTCGACCCCTGGGGCTACGTCTCTGGAGCGAAGTTTCTCTCTGCAGTTTCCACAGGGACCCGGTCACAGCTCAGAGCCTGGCACCGGCTCGAGAAGCTACCAAGAGCCATTGAGGCAGAGAGTTGGCGAGAAGTTATAGTTGGACCTTGCATCCTGCATTTTCCTAACCCCTCGCCTCGACCCTAGCTGGGAAAGTAAAGACGAGGGCGGCCTATTGCCACCTCGAGGCCTCACGGTTGTAGGTTATCGGTGTCCCTGGCCCGGGTGGTTCTCTCCGCTCAAGTCAGTTCCTGGTGGAATCCTGCCTACCCCAGACATCGGCCGCTTTCCTTACTCGTTCTGCAGGAGTGGGGCTTGATACTTAGCCAGAATAGAAAGGAATCTTCGAAGAGGATGGGCCAGAAAAGTTTGATTGCAGCCTCCTTTCCCCGCCCCACTTTGGAACGAGGGCTGTGTGTGCTTAAAAGTAGAAGCTGCAGGCCGCCCCCAGAGGATGGTTATATCGAAATCACCCTGCACTGGAGGCTGGTGGTGTGTCCGCAGGCGCAGCCAGCGCAAGTTCTGAATGTTTTGAGAGTGTGTAGAACTTACACTAAGTGGTCCAGAGAGGTATGATTCCAGCTTATGAGAAAAATGATTTTGACTTAACTGATTGAGCAATAGTGGTTTTTACAGAGCTGCACAGTTCTCTCCAAGTTGGTGGAAGAATTGCCAGGAGAGCTGGTTAAAAATGCAAACCCCAGACCTAAGAAATTAAACCCAGGTTTCTGTACCAGAGGCTTCTGATGTAAGTCATCCCCAGACCACACCACTCTTTGGGCAAATCTGCTCTAGACTCTTTTGCGTCTGTAAGTATGATTGGAAAACAGGTTGAAGAAGGAGGCCTTTGCTTCATATGTTGGAAGATTTATGCTGTATGCTGGGTTCAGAGGCTGACACGTTGGCAATATGCCATCTCCAGAAAACCAGGAGACAGACTTTCTCGAACTCTTTTTTTCCACGATGCCCAGATTTGGCTCTTGCCTTGACTAAAGTATCTAACTTGGTTATTCCAAGTTAATTGCAGTGTCTTGGGATTTTTTATACTCTATACCCAGAGAGTGTTAGGGAGTTTATGGCTGACATATATGTGAGGGCTTTGGGACACGGGGCTGTTTTCTGAAGTTCTGTGTGTGTCTTGGAATTTATGTAGCCCTGGCATGTAGGTCTCAGTAGGCTGGTGTTCAGCTGAGTCAGGGGGCCCCATCTTTAGCAGCTGTAACAGCCCCCAAAGTCAGACTTCCTAACAGAAGGTGCTGCTATCTCCATCCGGACCCTTCCTCTTCATGGGCATGGGCCCTTGAGGAAATTAAGAGACCAACCGTTTGTGGACTTTGCCTCTTGAGATAGCTGTGGTGAGGACTGTGCGCAGATGGTTCCTTTCATTTAAGCAGATACCAGGCTTTTAGGTCCATTACAGAGGAGGAAGTTAGGACCACACAGGTTTGGTTCCCCGCTACTCCTCTTCTTCAGAAATCCTAGTTTCAATTTGCTGGTACAGGTGGTGGGGTTTTAAACATTTGTACTTACTTTTTATTTTTTATTTTTTTGGCCTGATCAGCAGTGACCAGGCTCCCTGTCCTTGGGTTATTGGCTCATGGTTGCAGTTCCTTCTGAGTTTTTTGGTAACAAATAGAATTACACGAGACCTACCAAAGCTCAAGCGCACTAGAGTCCTATCTCGGGCCCTGGCCTTTGAAGCAGTCTGTTATCAGAGGTTTCCTGCTCCAGTCTATCAGTTTGGGTTGGAACTGTAGCAGTATTAAGGCATGGATGAGGAGTGGAAGATGCTTTTCTGCTGCCGCTCGGACCAGCCTGTTGCAATACTGTGCTTCTGGGTGCCTGAGAGTAGCATTTTGCTGGCATTAGGTCTGGGGCTGAGATGTGATTAAGCTTCCACTCTCAGGAGGCAGCTCTCTAGTTTCTTCTGTGCTAAGGAGTGTGGCACCACCCAGGGAAGCGCAGCTGTTCGCGCCGCTTTCCTTCTCTGGCACTGTTTGGATAAGGGCGTGCCAGCTATTTGGAGACCTGTGCCTCCTGTAGCTATTCACACTGATTGCAGTAGGAGCTGTATGCTTATATCTTTTCCCACATGCCTGTGATACTGTTTCCAGTGTGCTAAAGAAAGTTCATTTTATGTTGAATGAATTCAGGTATTTGTTGCCAAGTGAATCCAGATAAGGGTTTGGCCTGCTTTTGAACTTGCTCTTTCTCTGTAGTGTCTTTGTAGTTCAGCATTCATAGAACTGTGAGTGGCCCAGGGCACCTAGTGGCTTTAGCTTTCAAAGGCACTTCGTAATGTTTATTGAACTTCGTCTGTGAGGATACTTGGCGTTCATAGGAGATACCGACAGCCTGGGAAAGGCTTTTTCAACCTGTGCGCTTCCACAGATGAAAGTGCCATTACGGAGAGTGGTTCAGAAGCACTTGATTTGGGGTTTTGGCATGCTGCGTATTCTGGGTTCTTTTTAACTTGCTGCTTCTGGGTTCCTCTTGATTCTAAGGAAGAGAAGACCTGGTCGGTTATTTGGCCCGAGGGCATAGTGCCTGGTTTGGGTTTAAGAGAGGCTATTTCCTCTTCATAGAAAGATACCTGCTGATCATTTGTATTACCTTGAAGAACTTGCTTTACCTCCCTGAGCCTTATTTTCTTTCTTAATAAAACTTCTCATACTTTAGAAATCAGTGACATGAATCTGAAAACTCCTTGTCCAGAGTAGGTTAAAGTGTCTCTATCTTTTTCTTTGCTTGATGACCTTTTACAGGGAATTAAAAGTAGGGCAGAACCTGGCTGCAGAAGGGAAAAAAGCTGGCCGGGGGCCGGAGCTTATCACATTACTAATTCTGTGGGCCTAAGGAAGACCCTTTCCTTGGCTGCCTTCCTTTTGGCTGAGGAAGGATTTGGCCTTGGTGAGATAAGAGCTTGAAAGATAGGATGCCTCTGGTGTGCTTAAGACACAGGTTTGTTTAGAATCCTGTCCTAATACTGTCACCTAAGATGCAGGCTTCATTTGCAGGCCCAAGTAGCAGAAGTTCACAGAGAATCTGGGTAGGTGACATCCCCATTTTACAGGTGAGAAAACACCCAGAGGAAACACTTGTCCTGAATCACATACTCTAGGACTGAAATCCTTGTCTCTCTTACTCGAAAACCTGGGCTGGCTACTCCAGTGTCCAGGACTAAGAAGCAGCAGGCAAATGTAGGCCCTGAGGCCCCCATCCTTTGGGGCTGTCTGAGCTGTAGCGTCCCAGCTTCGGCCGTGTGTGGTGTACACTTCGCTGTGTTCTAGAGAAATGTGTCTGGCTGTGACTACATGCAGGCACAGGAGGGAAGAAAAGAATCCTTTTGCTGCTGTATCTCTCGGGGCCTGGGCACGTTCAGCTGGGCATGTGGCAGATCTCTTGGGAAGGCCACTTGGGCTTTAAAGGGAAAATATTTAAAGGTAATTCCCAGGTGATTAAGTAGGGTTTTTTTTTTGTTCACATGGCTGAGTTTTCTTAATTGTAGGACTGAGACCGCCAGAGATTACATTACTGTCAGTTTCTCACTTTTTCCACTTGGCAAGGGGAAAACAAAACAAAACCAAAAAACCACGATTTCCCACACACGCACAAAATTTTCTGTGTATCTAACAAGCAAATCTAGTTAACGTTCCAAATTTGTAAGGATCATGGTCCCTGACGGAAGAAGGAAATTCTTAGAACTCCGTTGAATGAAAAATAGCAGTCTTTTCATCTTGATAGGTTTATGCCCCAGTGTAATGTCACATGAGCCAGGGAGAGAGCCTGGGGCATGCTAGCAGTGCATCCTTTGTAGTGCTGCTCAGCTGCTCCTCTTTGATTTCGGGAGGAGAAATAGGAAGAAGAAGTGCCCGAAGACAAAAGTGCACTGAGTTCCTGTTGCTTTGTCTCATTAGTGCATCTGATCTCAGGCTACTGTTCACTTACAGGAACTGTTAATAGTTATGTTTATTTTTTTTGAGGGCTTGACCTTAGCCACTGGGTCTTCCAGTTGCTTTTTTATCTCCAGAGTCTCTTTCAGAGTTTTGGTGATTCAGAAGATAATGCCCAGGGATGGTCACTCTTAGACATCTCCCAAAGGATCTAGGTGCCCAATGCTACCAGAGTCACTGTGTGAGATGGGAAGGTGGCGTTGAAATCTAAATTCTGAGCTGGAGGAGAAACCCGGCCTGTGGAAAGTAGATTTGTGGAGCACTGGGAAGCCTCCTTGTATTCACGTGAGGAAGGAGTCGGACAGGGTACTCTCGGAAGAAGGAAGCGTGACCGCTCACCTCTGGGGCTGGAGTGTAGTGTCTTATGTTTGAGGAGAGACCCCAGTTTAGTTTGTTAGGTTGTATTGTCTCCTACCAAGTTTGGGGGAGGGCCTGGGGCAGCAGAGGTTTTTGGCTGTTCTAATACCCACCCAAAGTAAGGATCTTTTTGCTTTTATCCCGCCTTATCCCTTGTCAGTCTGTGAGATGGGAGGGCTGCCCCCCCAGAACTTGGTCATCTTAAGCCAGAGGTGCCAATGGGACCTCGGTAGGTTTTCTTTCCCGCCTGGGATGCCTCTAGCCCTGTGGGGAGAAGTACGTGGCTTCAGTGCTTTGTGGGAACCATGTTAGGTGCTGGTGATACAGTAGGAAGTTTCTTCTGTTTAACTGGAGGAAGTATTCGAGAGAGGGGGTGAGGCTGAATTTCGTGAGTCTGTGGGAAGTAAGGTACTCGGACCTGAAGGAAATTGGAGAGCATTGCACCTTTCTTTTTAGAGCCTTCACACTTTGTAAATGAAGAATCATAAAAAGCAACTAAAGCTGGGTAACTTATTTGTGGTAAAGACAATGAAGAAGGACTTTCCTAACAGATATCCTGTTTTCTAGACTTGGAGCTCTTCTGAATAAGAAAAACACATTCTTTGAACTTAATCGCCTTGTAGAGTTCCCGGCTATCCCCCTTGTTTTATGAGGTCTCTCTGAAGTGCTCCCTTGCAGGGAACCAGGCAGCTGGGGCACAGTGCTTTGTTCTAATAATGAGTTAGACCTGTTCTCTTGCAAAAGTCATTTCTGAAAGAAGAACTTTCAGAAAATCCGCTCTGGGGGTTCCGGGGGGGGGGCTGCTGGGTGATTAGGGCGTGGTCTCTCATTTTTTTCACTCCACTTAGTAAGGGCTTTCTTGCCTTTGTGTCTGGTCTGCTTGGAGCCAGGAGCAAAGGGGTCGGCCCCTTCCACTGGGGGGTTATTAGCATTGCCCTGGAAATGCCTCTGGCCATTCTGGGGTCTCTGCTCTTCTTTTATGTTTTGCCTCTGATGTGATTTCTTTCTACCTTTTGTCTCCAGCCTCTGACTATGGCATGAAACTGCCGATCCTCCGTTCCAACCCGGAGGACCAGATCCTGTATCAGACAGAACGGTACAACGAGGAGACCTTTGGTTACGAGGTGCCCATCAAGGAAGAGGGGGACTACGTGCTGGTGTTGAAGTTCGCCGAGGTCTACTTCGCTCAGTCCCAGCAGAAGGTGAGGCTGCTCAGCGCTCCCACCCCGCCTCGACCAGTGAGACATCGCCACTCTTGGACAGTCCTCCGAGATGGGCCGGAGAGTGTGCAGACCTCCTCGGGGGAGGAGCACCTGGCCTTTGAGGGGAAGGCTGGGTTCCTTTTGTCGCTAGAGAAGCCGTGTCCTACTGCTCACGAGGCTGCACCTTGCGCCTGCCGCAGGGTTGGTGACAGAAGACTCTTCGCAGCAATCTGATCCTGGCTGTTGAGGCCGTCCAGGCTGTCTGTCTTCTTGGTGTCTGCACCTTCTTGTTTTCAGCCTCGTTCTTTTCCTGTCCCTTCTTGTGAATTTCCTTCTTTCTCTGTTGAACTTTTTTCTTTGTATTCTTTGTTCCCTAAGGCCAGTATGAGGCCTCCTTGAGAGTGAAGGAACATGGACTTGATGTGGCTCAGGTAAAGGACTCTAGCTACCCTGGAGTGTATCCAGCCCTGTTATTCCTTAAATTATTTTTGAACTTGAAGCTCAGGCAGACGTGTGTTGTCCAGCTGCTGAAAGGGTGTGAAGCTGGTGGTTTTGACGCACTCTCCTTTTTCCGGCTTGGAAGGTGTTCGATGTGCGATTGAACGGCCACGTCGTGGTGAAGGACTTGGACATCTTCGATCGCGTTGGACACAGCACTGCTCACGATGAGATCATCCCGATGAGCATCAGGAAGGGGAAGCTGAGTGTCCAGGGAGAGGTGTCCACCTTCACAGGGAAACTGCACATCGAGTTTGTCAAGGTAATGCCCCTGTTGTGCCCTCGGCGCCGAGGGAGAGCTCACGAGAGTGGGGTGGGGGGTGGGGGGACATGTGCCGCTGCGTGGGGCTGACCTCCATCTCCCGTTCCCTCCCGTGTTGCCATAGGGATACTACGACAATCCCAAAGTTTGTGCACTCTACATCATGGCTGGGACGGTGGACGGTGAGTGGTTTTTGATCTGCTTTTGGACTTGGGCTGAAGGATGTGGTGGAGGAAACCCTTGGGGGATCATTTAGCTGCTCAATATTTTGAAAACTATTACTTAAAGCCAAACTGTGGGGCTCCAGGGTCAGAAGGCTGGGGATGGAGCGTAGCATGGTGCTAGGAATAAGCTTTGGAGCCAGATCTGTGCTTACATTGTGTTGCTGCCATTTAATCAGCTGTTTGGTTTTGGACGAATTCCTTGTAAATTGTGATTAATGGTACTTGTTGGTGTGCCCCGACCACTGTAGTCATTTGGAATTGTCTAAAACTTGTCCTTATTCTGTTTCTTTGATTCCTATTTCCTGGAGTGGGGGCAGGGGGAGGCAAAAGGAGGAGTTCTTCATTGTTTTGGTCTGCTCCATCTGCTCTGAGATTCCAGTATTGCCAGACCGCACTGGGCAGAAGTTCATTTATTGTTGTCTCCTTGTCCTTGTGATCCAGCCTCAGGGTATGTTTCTTTCTCAAGGTTGAGATTATGCTGGCTACCAGCTTCCCGCGTGGATTTTTGCAGAGAAAGCTAGTGTCTTCGTGACTTTTCTCCCCATTCCACCTCTGTACCTTTTCCTAACTCATCCTGAAGGCACTGAGGGTCTCACCCTGTTTTCTTGATGCCCCCCACATGCTGATATGATAGCATCCAGGAGGGTGTCTTGCAGCCCGCAGATTTACAGGTTCGAGTCCCTGAGGAGGAGACAGAAGAGGGGGGTAGTATGTGTGAGAACCCAGAACTCTGCATCAGCTTTGCCTTAGCTGCTTTGTGAATCAAAAGGGAATGTGGGATTATGGCAGGGAAGAGGAGGGGTTTGAAAAGGTTTAAGTTTGGGTCTTGTGTTATTGTTCCTGTCCAATCTGTCCACTTGGGGACCTGGAGAAGTAGGACTGGTGAGGGGAGAGAGTGACCCTCCCTGTGTGCAGGGCTTTCACTACTTCTTAGCTAAATCTAAAGACGGCTAATGTTTTTCGGAATCTGCAATTCTTTAGGCCAGAAGCTATTTCTGCTCCTTCCACTCCTTCCTGGGGCCCCTGGTTGGGTTGCAGCGTCTCTTTATTGTGACTCATTCACTGCTGTTAAGGGTCTCTTGTAAATGCTGCGGGTCTCATTAAAAGGTCTCCTCTTTCTTGTGTCAGATGTACCGAAGCTGCAGCCTCATCCAGGATTGGAGAAGAAAGAAGAGGAAGAGGAGGAAGAAGAATACGATGAAGGATCTAATCTGAAACGACAGACCAATAAGAACCGCGTGCAGTCAGGCCCCCGCACGCCCAACCCCTACGCCTCGGACAACAGCAGCCTCATGTTTCCCATCCTGGTGGCCTTCGGAGTCTTCATTCCAACCCTCTTCTGCCTCTGCCGCTTGTGAGAGCCTACCACCGCCCCGAACAGGGCGGAGGGTGTGGGAAGAGACCAAACGTGTTGGCTTGGTTTCTGTCTTTTTCACGGTGATTAACACAAACAAACAAACAAACTAAAAACACCACAAAAAAATTAAAGGAGATAAAAAGAGGCAGAGTGAGTAGAGAGCAGCCCTCCTTCACCACCACCTGGTCCCAAACCTGCTTCAGTCCTGGGCCTCTCCTTGCGGATGGGCCCCAGCCGTCTCTTTCCTCTCCGAGGTACCTTGGGTAGACCGGTCCTACCTGGGCAAGGATCCTCGTCTGTTTACCTAGTGGAAAGGACTCTGAACTTGGAGCAGATCCCTTTTTTAGGGTTGAAATTAACAGCAGGGACAAAGTCACCTTGTTACCTGAGAAGACCAGCACTGGGAGTTGGGTATGTCCTGAACGTGTGTCCAGATGCCCCGGGATTGAGAGTGGGTGTGCTTTGTGTGTGTGAAGATGTATACTTTATATGATAAAGATGAAAACAGAAGGGGGTTTTAAAAAATAGGGAGAAAAGCAGATACTTTCCTACTTGGAAGCCTTTCTGGTTTTAGCCCATTGACGGTTCCCACTTCCTGTCTGAGCTTTTTGTTGTCGCCTGCTTCCCTGACATGGACCAGTTAGAGGGCTGTCTGGTATCCAAGACTATTAGTTTATGTCAGGTCCTCCAAATGCCTCCGACTTGTTACCACAACAAATCATTTTGATTTCAGCGTTTGTTGGGGACTTAATTTCTTCTCTCTTTCTCTCTCTCTCTTTTTTTTGGTTCTTCATCTGGCTCATTTGAATTCTCTCTCAACCATTTCACTAAACTATTGCCAAGGGAAGAAGACAGGAGGACTTGGGACTCCCTCTGCTTGAATGTCTTGTCATCTACCACTTCACCTTGATGGTACCTCCCTCCCGGGACCTCTGAGCCAGCAGCAGGAGGACCTGACCCAGCAGTTCTTGCACTGGCCCCTTCGCAGGGTCTTGCTGCCAGGGGACAGAGATGCTTTCCAGCCTGCAGCGACAGAACACTTGACCTTAAGAGTCTCTTCTGGTCTTTGGATTAGAAAAGGCTTATGTAAGCATAACTTAGGAGCAACCTCAGAGACTTGAGCCTATGAAGTGACTGACCACTGTTTAGAATGTCTAGTATCTGATGTTCATTTATTCCTCTGTCCTTTTATGTCACGGTTCAACCAGTTCCGGGTCACGCCTGGAGCTGTCCCAAGGAACTAGACTGATTGTCTATACCTGGCCCAGGGCCGCTGCTCGCCGATCTTAATAATATGCCCCTCTGTCCTTTCGTTTTCCTCTCCAAGTAGCAGTTGGGTTGTTGGTGTGACAGGAGAGACAGATTTCCAGTCAGCCATCGTCCTGGTGGCTCTGAAGCCAACCGTAGCATCTAAGCGTCCATCTTGAATTCCCTTGAAAGATTTCTGCAGGAAATGATTCTCCCCTGTCACCCTGCTCTCTGGTCACTGTCATCTGTTTCCCAGCAGCAAGGAGTTTCGTGGCTGGAGGGCAGCAGGATTGGCTTCTGCGTGGGCTGGAGCAGCAAAGAATCTCAGGCCAGGGCAATTTTGTAAAGAAGATGTTTAATTTCAAGTTTGTCTCTTTTGGATATGTTTTGTAAAGAGCTCCATCTATTTGAACTACTTCTTATGTGACAAAGTCAGTAGTCCTCGGGCTCACATCCTGGGTCTTGGCTTTTCCTGCGTGAGCCCAGGCCAGCTGTTCGTCCCTGACTGTCGTGGCCCTTTGTTTTGGCTGTGACTTCAGCCTCAGTACTAGGTGTTGAGTGAGGCAGCTGGACGGTTGTGGCCTAAGGCCGCAGTCGGGGAGGTGGAGTGCTGTGCAAAGCTCCCTGCTGTAAGGGGTGGTGTCCGTCCAGTAGCCTCCATCCGGGACCACCCGCCCAGGGCAGCGGACATCCTGACTATTCATTGGGCTTCTGACAGTGGCTTCGGCTCCCATTCCATCACATCCCATTCCATCACATCTCCCCAGAGCTGCGGGCTGCGGCCGGGACAGTTGTAGAGCCGAGGAAGGAAGACTTGCTGCCTCCATTCTGCCTGGTTGGTTTGCCTGGGTCTCACTGAGGAAGGAGGGACCCCCACCTCTTCACCTCGAAGCATCCCTTCAGTGACTCAGAGTCTCAGGAGGAAACCCTGGCTCCTGGGGCCGTTTCCTAGCGGTACTGTAAGCCAAGCAGCTCAGCTTCTGCCTCTGTTTCCAAGCCCACACTTTTCCCCTGAGCTTGGTGATAGGGATGGGCACTTTCCTCTTTGGTTGTATCTGAAAGGAAGGAACATCTTTCTTTGGCCGACAAAAACTAAAGGGGAAATGAGGTAACAGGAAGAAATGGTGGGGGCTAGGGTAGAGTCCCCTGGGCCCAGGGCTGGTCACAGCTGGCTCATGATGCTGAACTTGAAAGCTTTTTTTTTTTTCCCTCCCAGATGATATAGGTACGTGAAATTTAGGTTAAAGGGGTGGGATGGGGCACTCTTTATTTTTATTTTTGTATTGTGTGGGCTAAGAATTACTTAGTAGTTCATCTTTTGCTTTTTGCACTGTTTGTTCCCATGCCTGTATTTTGAGCTGGTGCCAGGACAGTCTGCACCACAGGGGGTCTCCCGGTGGGGTCAGAGGGTGAGGAGCGGTGGCAGTTAGGGGTGGGGAGGCAGAGGCCGGGGCTCGCATCCTGGATCCACGCTCTGCCCTGTGCTTTTTTAGGTCCCCTGAGACCAGCTGGCTAAAGCTAAGAGCTGATAGCCAAGGTGGAACTCCTTTTGCCAGAAGCATGGCTTCCGTTGTTCCGGACCACGCAAAGATGTCTGCTGAAGGTGGCCAGAGAGTCCGCGGTGTTGCTCTGACTTGGGTCAGGGGCCAGCCGGCCTCTAACGGGACTTTTTTGGCCTTCTCTCATGCTGACATATTGTACCAGGAAACAGTCTAGGGGACCCCTGTCCCCTAAAGCAGATCCATTCTTGGGAAAATGTCCACTATTAAGGAGAAGCTGCTTAGTGGATACTTTGCGCTCTGGTGACTTGAAAGACAGTCATTTTCAAGTGTCAGTGGTGGTAGACTCCTGAGAGGACCGCAGGGCCTGCAGGGCCACCTGCTGGTTTGAGAGTGTGGTCTTACTCTCCAGTTCCCGTTGTTTGCCTAAGAGATACTGTCCTGAAGTCGGGGATCACATAAGAAGAAGTCACTTAGGCTTTTAAGAGAGGGGGTGAAGTTTGAGTTAAGTTTACCTTCCTCTTTCTGTGCCTAGGAACTGTGTAATCCAGTTTCAGAATTGTGATTTGACTTTATCATTTTGAAGAAGCTTCCGTTTTAAGGAATTTCTCTTCCTTCTTACCCTGCCTACCCTCTCTCTGGAGAGCCTGGCCATGGCTTCTAGAATCTCAGTTTAGACAGAAAACAGCAGCAGTATATTCCCTCTCGCAGCACTTACATACCTTTCCCTACAAAATGACCCACTTGAGAAGCCCAGGGAGGCTCTCTACCCTCCCTGGGGGTCGGGGAAGGACCCACCCGGGTCAGCACAGTGCCTTTTCCTCGCCTGCTCTGAGCCAGGGTGGGCATTCCCTCTGATTCAGGTCTGGGCAGGGGTCTTTCCGTCCCTGCCCTAGGGCTGCTTCCCTATCCCTTCTTCCCCTTCCCCTTGGCTGGCCAGCTCTGACCTAATTCAAGTGTCTTCTTGCCCGGAGGAGCCTTAATGGCATCAAGTGGCATCACGTAATACTGTCCTCCATGCCTCTCTGGAAGGACCGAGGAGAGCGAGTGAGCTTTCCAGAGTGGGAGACTCAGATGCTTCTGTTTGAAGAAAGGGCGGAGGGATATGCTGTGGGCCGCCTTCTGCTATGGCTCCAGGGGTAGAAGCCGGGGCTAAGCAGAACCCGGAACACCTAGGGTCTGTTCAGGAATCTTAGAAGAGATCGGCTTCTCTTCTATGGAAAGATATAATTAGGGATCAAAGAGCTCTAAGAAAGTTGCAAAGAAGCCTTAATGTTCGAGCTTCAGAGAGCTCAGAGTAGTTTTTCCCTTTCCGTCTGAGTTGCGACTCTCTCTGCGTTGAGACCGCTCCTGGAGCAAGAGGGCTAGGTTTCCTCATTTTGTTTCAAAACGAGATTGGCACCAACAGGTCAGCTGCCTAGCGAGGGCGGGTTTCCTCTCTGTACATGGGTGGCTTGCTGCCGATCTGGTTTGTCCTTCCCCAGCTGCCTTCTGGCTAGCCTACTTTGGGTTGCCAAATCTTTTTGATAAGAACAGATGATTTGGGGACTGGCTGGGTTGGCAGGAAAAGAGCAGGATAGATCTCTTGGGATGGGCTTCCCCCAGGATTACAAAAGCAAGGAGCCAGGATCGTGCTGGCAGCCCGGGAGACAGTGGTGCCTGGCAGAGTTGGCGGAGAGGGCCCCGGCGCCTCTCTCATCCAGGCAGTCTTGCGAGAGGGGGGCTCGCAGCACCAGGCAGAGCGGAACTCCGTTCTCACCTCTATTTTGAGCTTCAGCGCTTTACTTCAGCAGAGAAGAAACAACAACAAACTGAAGTGCGCTCCCGTCTTTCCAAAGGACAACTGTTGGGGAAGGAGGGCTGAGGTGCCGGGTGGGAGGGGAGAACTGGCGCGGAGAGACTGTACGGCAAAACCAGGAATGAGACGTTCTTGACTCCTCTTCCCTGACGTGTCGTGATCCAGGGAATGAAAAGAAATTTGACCCTGGGTTAGTTTCCTCCTTGGGTTTTTCTTCCACCAAGTTCTCCCACGTTGGGGCTGGCTGCCCGTTCTGGGCTCAGGGCAGCCTCTCCAGCCTGCCCTGGTTCCTCCGGGAGCCCACCCCGCCCCTCCTGATTGGTCCTGGCTGCTCTGTTCTGTGTACCAACTGCTGGAGAATAGTGTCAAGTTCTTAGTAGCCCTTTGTAGTTCCTATTCTAGATCCCCATCCTCTCCCTGCGGAGGCGAAACCAACTCTGTCTGTAGCCACGACGCGCATTTACAAGCGGCACAGTGAGATGGACTGAGGGGCTGTGACCCTGGCTGGCCCGGGAAAGCAGTAGGGGTGGATAGAGCTGTCTTTCCTTCTGGGCTGTCTCCACCTGTCCCTACCCCTTCCGTGCCCCGCCCTACTCCCACCAAAAAGAAAAAAAAAAAAATCAGGATGTTTTTCACTGTCCATTGCTTTGTGTTTTAATAAACAATTTGCAGTGACACTCTGTGTTGGGATTAAGTTTGAACTTGATTGCGGAGAGGTGAGGTGATGGGGTGGCAAAAGGCAGGCCGTTCACTCTGCGCAGGGCGCATTTAGCCACATAGCTCTTGCTTTTCTTTGCGCTGGGGTGTTTGGTTAAGGATGTGAAACTGTAAAACCAAGCCTGGCCAGTTCAACCAACAGCACATTCAAGGAAAAGTAAACATTTTGTTTTGTTTCCACTTTCACTGGAACCCCAGGCCGTGACTGACTCGCTCCGAGGCACACTGAGCCTGGCTGCCTCTCCTCTCTCCCTCCGCTTCCCCCACCACCTGCGGACACACTAAGCGTGGGGCAGGTTTCGCTGCTTCCTCCTTTTCTGGTGTGTCATCAGCGCTGAGCACACGTTGGGAAGGGGCAGAGAGAGCAGGAAGGATTTTTCTCCCTGTAATTTATCTGCCGTGTTTTACAGCTGAGGAACAGAAACTCAAAACGCTTCAATGACTTATCCCAGAATAGTCAGTAAATGGGGAGGCCAGGACTCACACCTACTCTGTCCGCCGTGCTCTTTCTAAAGCTGTGAGAATAATAATATAGCTAACCTTCATTGAGTCCTCGAAATGGGCAGGCAGAAGTGCCAAGCACTTTTACAGATGTTACCTCTGTTTCATCTTCAACAAACCAGTTGGTATTGGCTTTTAAGAGGTGAAGTGATTTGCCCAAGGCCACACAGCTAGCAGAAGGCAGAGCTGGGATTTTACTCGAGATTGCTCTCAGTCGTTACTCTACTGCTTTCCATTTCCCCAGGATGCTCTGACCTGGCGCCAGGGCCTACCTGCTGTACTCCTCCCAGCAGGCACTGAGGCTGCTGGCTTGGGCAGAGGGAGGAAGAGCTGGGCCTCCCTCCCTCCGCTATCCCTTGAAGGGCAGAATTCAGCCCTGAGCTCAAAGAATGAGGCCAGTGTTGGTGGAGTCTGTTCTCAGGGCCCAAATAGGCCAGAAGGCCCACAAGAGCCCCTTTCTTAGCTTGAGCCCACCCAGAACTGGAGTTCTTGACTAATTCAGGTTTAGCTGTTGCTATTTCAAGGAGCTCTGCACGAGCTGCCAGCTGGGGAAGAGACCTGGAGAAGCCCTGCTCTAGGGAGTGGCAGGCAGGGAAACTGACAGGAGGTCCCGGCCAAATGCCGGGCCCGGGGTTAAGCCACTCTGTGGGTCCAGATCTTAATCTCGAGGAGGAAATCAGGCTCCCGGGTGGCTGGAGCCGGTGTGTCGGACCTTTCCTCATACTTAGTGTCCCACCCCCCTCCATCCCCCACAGAGGAAGAGAGATGAATTCTTCCAGCACTTACTGGAAAGTTGTTGCTATAGCGGTGGTGGGGGGTCCAAGGTAGAAAGGTGGAGCAGGGAGGTTCAGGAGCGGGAGTTGAACAGCACCTCACTGCCACTCTGGCCCAAGAGTCCACTGTGCTTTGTTGCTAGCCACTTGTAGTAGTAAAAAATAACCCCGCTTACTTTGGCTTTGGCCTTGTACTAAGACTGACTCTCCTGGGTTTCCTCACAGCTTCCACTTGAATCCGCCTATTGCTTCCTCCAGGCCTGGTGCCCAGCTAGTTTCCTCGTAGCTCTGACTGAGTTCTTTCTAGTCACTGCGCTTTCCCATCCAGCGCTGTGGCTTCTCCCTGTCCCATGTGCTGCCCTCAGCAGAGGGGCCCTGGGGGAAGAGGCCCCTCAAATACATTGCTTTGGTGGCCATTCATTCCTAAGACACTGTCCCTGGCACTAGCCTAGGGCTTTTATTGCTCTTTTTTATATCCTCTTCACACCTCTGGGGAAAATGAGGGACCAGCCTGACTTATAAATGAGACAAGGGCTCAGAGGGGATAAGTGACTGCCCAGAGTCCCCTGGCTGGTAAGTGACAGACTGAGGACTGGAACTCAGCTCTGTCTAACTACAAAGCCTGTGCTCTTAACACCAGGATGTACTCTTTTTAAAAAGGAACCTTTGAATGTAGAGAACTGATGAAGCTGGGTGACGTTTACATGGAGGTTTATTATATTCTTGCTCTGAAAAAGAAAGTAACCTTTTAAGAATTAGTGATACAAAATGCATAAGTCCATTTAGAAAAAAATTATATGGAATGCAAAGTGTGAAAACTCGTCTTTCTCATTCCTACTACTCCAATCCCTGGAAGATAGTACAGGTGAGTTGTGTGTGTGTCTTTTGTTACACATACACGTTTATATATATATTTAAACATGTATTTACTCTGCACATATGCAAGTGTTTCTTTAGAATTCCATCACGGAATTACTGGATCAGACAGCGTATTCATTTAAAATTTTGAAAGTACTGCCCTCGACAAGGCTACATGAATTTTCACTCACCAGTCTTGGGCTATGACTTTGGAGTATGCCAGAAATCCTTTTTGGAAACAGGTGGCACATAAATAATAATTGCATGCATTTTCAAAACAGCCCTCAGTCAGGGAAAGAAGTGACTCGGGCACTCAGGGAGTTCTCGCTCTCAGACCCAGGCCGCAAGGCCCGCCTGCAGCCCCAGCCAGGCACCACTGATGCCATGCAGCTGTCCTCAGGGAGGCAGTAGGAGGGATGCCTGAACTTTCCAGCCTCTGCAGAAAAATCCCCTCCGATAATCTTGCTTCTCTTGGCTGCACCAGCTCCGGGCCCCACCTGTCTGGCCTGATTCGAGGCAGGCTGCCTGGCTGCTCCGGGACTGCTCTGGAAAACAGGCACTGTCACACCTCTCAGTGACAAAACAACCAGTGAAGAGAGCACTCAGCCGGGTGAAAGAGACGCCAGCTTTTCTCCTCCACTCCTCCCAGGTCTAGCCCCGGCAGAGCCTTGGGGTTATTATTTCATGTGGTAAATATCAGTTTTCCTTTTTCCTTCAAATGGGGTGTTAGTGTATGTACTTTTCAAAAAACTTTTTAAAAAGTTTTTACTTTTTTGCATTTTTAATCTTTATTTCTTGATTTACAAATTTACAACATATATAATTGGTCTTCCAGATCATCAACAATGTTATCAAATGATTAAGTGCTGCATAAGAACCCTTTTTTAAAAAGAGCCTTTTGACATACCTTAAGAAGAGTGGAAGTTACAGTCCTAATTTTTCCTACTCCTTTGTAGAAAGGTGTAAATATATTTTCTCTTTTTGTGTGTTTTCTGTTTTTTTTAAAGACATAGGCTTTTCCTTTTAACCGCATTTCATGGGTAATGACTAGAGTGAGGACAGGCCCCAAGTCCCTTAGGGGGCAGTATTTATTTTTTTCTTTGAACAGTAAAAAGTGATTGAGATTGAGGTTGCTTTTAATTTTAGGAGAAAATAAGGCTTAGTCTCTGCCTTCCAGAAAAAGACCCAAAGGTTTTTAATGTATAAATATAAATACGCAAGCAGCCCTCGATCACATGCTTGTTGTGATAAAATAGTACAGAAGTAGCTCTAAATAGTGTCACAAATGAATAGACCCCCTGTAGTCCCTTCCAACCTTTGGATACTCTCCTTCCCAGAGGGAACCATGGTGAGCACTCCTGTATATCTAAACCCCTTCCCTTGCAGTTCCAAATATACATCTGCATATTTATATGCTTTCATTTTAAACAAATTGGATTTTGTTTTCCTGCCCCTCTTAGTATATCCTTGAGATCTCTCCATACTAGTCCATATACATTCTTTTAACAGCTGCATACCTTGAATACAACTGTAATTGATGATAATTTTTTAAATGTTACAGATGGTCCTGCAGTAAAAATCTTCGTGCTTACTTGTAGGCTAAGTTCCTGGATGTGGAATTGCCGGAAGAGGGGTTAAACACTTGTTACCATTCCTAGAAAGAGAAAAGCTGGGGTCCAGGTAACTCTAGTTCTGGTGCCCTGAGAACAAAGGTCCAGGGAGCAAATGAGCGGGAAGGGGCTGCATAGGAAACCCACTCTTGGCGATTCACTATCAAGGAACATATTGAAAGTTTTGAAAATTTTTCAGTAGCCACTCACTGTTGAGTGGTTTAAAAAGAATTGTTTGCAAAGCAAAAAGCTTTAATTCTTTGTACACATCTATTAAAATTTCCTGAACGGTTTAGGAAGTGCTACTTAATGGTAATCTCTCAAAGCCAGGACAGCATTTAGATAGTGACTTAGCCACATACTGTCCCAGCCAGGCTGGGCAACTGGAATGGAGTCAAGTTGGGATTTTGTCCAGGAACCAGGCTAGGCCTGTCAAGCCCTCCCAAGCTCCTCCCATCAGGTGAGAGGGACCCAGCAAGTCTTGAGGCTGACTGTGTAGGAGAGGGGAGTTTCACTCTAGCCTGTCTGACTGGGAGGTGAAGCCAGACCTGGCAGACACACTGCATCAGTCAGGCCTAGGCCTCCAACACGGAAGAGTGTGGATCTAGAATGCCTAGAGAAGGAGCCACTTGGGCTGTGAGAGGGCAGCCTCCCTCCACGCCTACCCATCTCTAACTGAGAAAATCATGGTTAACTTCCAAGGTTCAGTGCAGAGGTCACTCCTGTGAAGCCTCTTCCTGATCCCCCAGCCCACTCCTGTGCACTCAGGTAAGCACCTTTTCTGTAAGTATCTCTGACAGCTGTCAGCACTCCGGTTTGTCCCCTGGTTCATACTTACTGGGCTGGCCAAGATGAAGGGGCACGTGATGAATTAGGTACTTAACAGTCCTGCCCAACAAACTGGGAACTTCTCCATAGCAGGGTGCTGTTTGGGCTTTCCTTCTCTCATTCATTCATCCAGTCAATAATACTTATTGGGGACCCCCTACCCAATACAGTGGTGAATAATGCAGACTCAAATCCCTAACATCGTTCATTTCATATTCCCTGTAGTCTAGCCCAGTGTCTAGCACGAAGTCTGGCACAGCGGGGGTTGGGAATGACAATCTAATTGGAAAGCTGCCTTTGCATATAGCAAGTACTGTTTTAACTTTTATGTGCTACAGATTTAAAAACATTTTCTCAAGAGGCCTTGTCCACAACTTGTATGGCAGTCATCTGACCGTACGAAGTATTTAAAAAACAGCTGGGGTAACTTTGGGGACCTGATCGGCTATCAGAGTCCGCCTAGTGCCCACCACCTGGCTGGAACAGAGCTGGTGCAAGGCGGCCTGACGCGGCCCGCCTGCCCCGCCTCGCCCCTCCCCGGGGGCCGCCGGGCCCCGCCCCCGCTCTCCATAGTTACGGCGCCTTGGAGGCGGCGGCCATCTTGGCGGCGGAGCGATGAGCGGGTCGAACCCGAAGGCGGCGGGCGCGGGGTCGACGGCTGGGGCCCGGGGGCTGGTGGCAGGCAAGGACGAGAAGAAGAAGGCAGGCGGCGGTGTCCTGAACCGGCTCAAGGCGCGGCGGCAGGCGCCCCACCACGCAGCCGACGACGGCCTCGGGGCAGCGGTCACGGAGCAGGAGCTGCTGGCCCTGGACGCCATCCGGCCCGAGCACGTCCTGCGCCTCAGCCGGGTCACCGAGAGTGAGTGCGGGGCCGGCCGCGCCCTCCCCTAGCGCCGGGACTCGGGCCCCTTGCACTTTGCAGCGCAGCCAGCCGTTCGCCGCTTGACCGGCCCGGGGTCCGCCCTGCCACCTTCCCTTCCGGCCCACCAGGCCGCGCTGTCCCCTGCGCCGTCGGGTCGGGCCTGCGCTCCCCACCGCCACCTAGGCGGGGGTGGGAAGGGGTTCCTCTTGAGCTTGCCTGCATCCCCCTGAGCCTGTCGGCCGTTCAGGCTGGGCCGTTCCTCTTCTCAGCTGGACTTGCTTGGGTAGGGGACCCCTTAGCTTAACCGCATCGTCCAGACCCCCTCATCCTGTGAGCCCCCCAGCCGTCAGTGAAGTTCCCGCTCAGCGGGCCGCCTCACCCTGCCTCCTCACAGTTCCTGCAGCCCAGACCCTACCTGCTTTCTCTGCGTTTCCCTCCACGCGGCCCCTGCCAGCCCCTCCCCCCTTCCCAGCCCGCCTTGGCCCCCCCACCCCTTGTGGTCCCAAGCGTTGCCCCTTTGTGTGCAGGTGGGCTCTTCCTTCCCCAAACACATTGCCGGGGCATTTCATGCAAATTTAAAACAGAACCACACTTAAAAATAATAAAGTTTCAGTTTATGTACAACATCTTAAATGTGAATCCTGCCTTTGACACTTGTTCGAGTGAATTAAGAAGTACGTCAGGGTTTCCGAAATGCGTTTCGGGCAGAAAATCCAACTATCCTACACCTTTTCAATGATATAAGGGAGGGTGGGAAGAAATGTATTGCCCACCCCCTAACCTGGATCTCTTCCCCTTTTTCTGTTTTCTTTCACGCCAAGCCCTGACATGACGCCTTTTCTCTTATTTCCCCGCAAGAGTTTACAGTCACCTGGTTAGGCCCTGCCTGCCCTGCCCCTCCCCCCGCTGTCCAGCCTTTCCACCCTGCAACACCAGCTCTCCCTCCATGGATCTGAGGCTGCCGCTGTAGTGCTTGCTACCTGCGGAATCGCTTTAGTCGTCTCTCCCCGGGGCTGCTTATTGGTACTTTGGGCAGGTTGGCTGCTCCAGTGATTTGGGGATGGGAGTCTGGCGGGGTGGGGTGGGCCTTGGCCCAGACTGTATAAAAGGAATTTCCCATCTCCTAAAGTAGTTTTCATTTAATTCTGGATATTTTGATTCCCCATTTTCCATCACTCTTTTGGGTTGGGACTGGCCTTTGCATACCTTAGTATATCTTCGGAAGGTCTTGCTGCTCACTTTCATTGAAACGTTGTGAAAAAGCTGCTTCTGTTCTGACTCTTCTAGAGAAGTGCTCATCGCCTGGTCTTTTAAACCTCATGTCTTATTCTGATATCAAGGGTGAATTAGGCCATTCTCATGCCCAGCCTGAGCAGCAGTCTTGGTAGGCACTCAGGTGCTGTGTGGGAGCTGGGGATTGGTGCTCTGCGGCTTACTGGGGAAAGCCACAGGTCCACTCACAGGTCAGAGCTTGGTGACCTTTGGATTTTGTTACTCTTCTTAAAATCTGTTCTCCTTTAGCAAATCATTTATTTATTTTTAAAGATTTTCTTTTTAGCCATGGCTGGTGTGGCTCAGTGGATTGAGTGCCGGCCTGCAAACCAAAGGGTCGCTGGTTTGATTCCCAGTCAGGGCACATGCCTGGGTTGTGGCCAGGTCCCTAGTTGGGGGTGCACGAGAGGCATCCACACATTGATGTTTCTCTCCCTCTCTTTCTTCTTTCCTTTCCTTCTGTCAAAAAAAATAAATAAAATCTTTTAAAAAAAGATTTTATTTATTTTTATAGAGAGGGGGAGGGAGAGAAACATCAATGTGCCTCTTTTACGCCCCTCAACTGGTGACCTGGCCTGCAACCCAGGCCTGTGACCTGACCCAGGGAATCTAACCAGTGAGCTTTGGGTTGGCAGGACGATGTCCAGCCCCCTGAGCCCCACCAGTCACAGCAGCAGGTTATTCAGTGAGTACCCTCTAAAAAGTACAGAGCCAGTTTCAGCCTTCTTAGGAGTTACAGATTAACCAGCTCTCAAGTTTGGCATCTTACTGGATGGTAAAATATGAAACAACTAACAAACAGGCAAAATAAGATGAAGTGCCACAATGAGTTGTGCAGAAGATGCTGTCAGGAGTTACTGCAGAAAGAAATCAGTGAAATTTTCTGTGATTGATAGATACTATTTTGATTAGCTACTCAGGTAGTTGTGGGCTTTACTTCACTTTGGCCTAATGCCCTCACCACCAAATCTGCCCTGCCACCTGTGTAGGTGTGGCCCACCATCTGGCCACTTGATTTTGTCAACTCACAAGCTGAGCATGGTTTTTCCATTTGTAAAGAGTTGGGGAGCAGGGAAGGAATATTTTGCAACACATGGTTATATAAAATTCCATATATCGGTGTCCATAAATAGTTGTGTTCCAGAACAGCCATACTCATTCACTTACCTGTTGTCTGTGGCTGCTTCTGCACCAAGTGACAGAGCTGAGTCGTAGTGACAGAGCCTGAGTGGCTGCAAAGCCTGATTATTTGTGATCTGGCCCATTACAGAAGAAGTTTACTGAGCTCTGCTTTGTGGTACTTTGGCAAACAAGTGCTGTGTTAACCATAAGATTAGCATAGGCATTTTTAAATGAATTGTAAAAAATTCTCTTTTGTGACATCCAAGTTAATAGATCGTGAATGGTTTGCATGCCATTTTTGAGGTGTTTCCAAAGAAATGTTTTTAAATTACTGTTTTTAAAAGTGTTATGATAGTCTTTTGTCCATACCACATCTATGGCCTTTTTTTCTTTCTTGGATACCCTAGTTCTCTTCACACACAACTTTTGCTTATAAGAAATTTTTTTGGTATATATTTCAAGTGAATTGTGTAAGAAAAAAACCCTGAGTTTGCTTCAAAACTTGAGAAATGAATGAATGGTCGTTTTGGAAAATTAGTTAATGGCATTGGTCTTTCTTGCTCTCATTTTCAGATTATTTGTGTAAACCGGAAGACAACATCTACAGTATTGATTTCACCCGCTTCAAAATTCGAGATTTGGAGACAGGGACAGTGCTTTTTGAGATCGCCAAACCTTGTGTTTCAGGTAGGCCTCGGTATTGTGATAGTCACAAGGCCTCTGGAGCGTGAATTTGTGTGTGCCACTGCATCCTGTGTCGTGGACTCAGCGTGTCCTACTTCCGTGACCTCTTCCTGAAGCCGGGGCTGCCGGGCGCGCTGGTTTGAAGCTGTGTCAAGAGGCTGCTGTTGGTGTTGGTTACTGTGTTCCACAGCCTTCTGTTTACATCCGCTCCTGTCAGCCTCACACCTCTGGGCGGAGCCACTGTCTCCCTGTTACAGATAAAGGAAACAGGCCCAGAATTTCCAAGTGACTTTCCTAAGGTCCTGTGCTCTTTCATCTTACATACTGCCTTCACTTAGGAAAGGAATCCTTGATATTAAACTGTAATGAGAGCAGCTCACCTGAGTCTTGAGTCTTGTGGACACTCTAGAAAGGTGATACTGTGCATTCCAGTTCAGATCAGAAGGCAGTTTCCCCTGGCTTCTCACTGTCTTTCCTTTAAACAGTGTCTCCTATTTCCCAGTAAGTCCTGGTTTGGATTTTAATCTCTACCATCTTCTGGGTGAACAGAAAGCCCAGGTCTATGAACTCATCTACTTGGGATTCCTTAAATTAGCTTTGAATAGTCCCTTCCTGTGCTTGTGATGCAGTTGCAGGGTGATTCATTCCTGGCTACTGGACCACTCTGTCTTCGGAGCACATCACCGGAGATGTAGCGCCCCCTGGAGCTAGTCGTTAGAACACCAGCACAGATAACCCTTCAGAGTATCAACCTGGGGCTGTATTAACACGTCTCTCTGCAAAGCTTTTCTCATCTGGTTTGCTACTCAGAAAGAGCTTGTAAATTTGGTAAGTCAAAAGACTTTCCTGAGAAAGTCTCAGCTCAGGTTAACTGCATAGTCAAGGTTAGAGCCCTGGTCTCCTCACGGCACCCAGTATTCTTTATCCTGTGTCATCTAGTGACCAAGGTGCGTTGGGCTCAGGCTTGTAGGTACTTAGTTTGTTGGGGAGGGTCAGGGCCAGCCAGTGCCCTGGGTCTGGAGTTCATATCCCTAAGCCACGTGTCTTAGTTCTTATGTTTCAAGGATCCTGGGACTACTTCCCATGTATGGATTTGAATTAAACTGGGCTCAGAGTAGTCATTTTGGTACAAAACTAAACTGTCACAAGAATGTCGGCTTCAGATACTATAACTATGCCTTGCTTTTTAACCGTCCAGTCTTTGGCTTTAAGGGTCTGGATTCACTTGGAGTGTGCTCACGGGGCGGCAGTCCCTCCAGCAGCGCCTGTTCTGGGAAGATCGTTCTGACTCTCTGGGCCTCAGGGTTGGGGCCGGGGCTCTGGAGTCTTTGGGTGCAGACCCTACTCAGGCTGGTGGCCCATTGCTCTTGGGCTTGTCACAGCCAGAGATGTTTGATGATAAAAACACCTGTCACACTGTACCCATGTTCAGCCTAGACCTAGAGTAAATGCCCTTGCTGGACACTGGGTGGCTACTAGAGGGAACTGTCTCTTTGTTCACGGTAGGATGGCTTTCTGATTCATTCTGCAGATCTTTCCTGCGTTCAGGAATGGACTAGACCAGAGACCATCATTACCCTTGTGGACCCCTATTCACGTCCCCACATCAGTTCATTGCCAATCTGCTTCCCCCTTTCCCAGGTCCGTGTTGGGCCTGGTGTGGCCTGGAATAGGCATTAGTCCAAGGAAGTACAGGACTCCAAGGCTGTAGGTCAGTCAGTGTCTTCCATTTAAGGAACAAAACTCTTCTTAGGGGTTTGCCTTTGCTGCCTGTCAGAAATGTCTGTGCCCTCCAAAGGAGTTGCAACTTTAGTGGCCTCGTTCTTTCAGTTAGTGGCTAGCATGTCACCTTGGTCAGCAGGACTTCAGCCAGATGGAACTGGATTCAGCTGTCTGTTCCCTATTTGGAGGACCTTGGACATGTTACTTAACCTCTCTGGGCCTGAGCTTCCTCATCTGTAAAATGGAAGTAATAGTAACATCTCACAGGGCAGTTGTGAGGACCCTCTGTAGCGTTCAGCGCGGGACCAGCATATAGCAAGCGCACGGCAAACGCCTGCCACCCGCTGTCGGTGTCGGTGCTGTTAACCGATTGCGCAGTGCGGACTGGTGGTGCCGAGCCGGTGCACTTAAGCCCCTCTGTGTACTTTCAGACCATGAGGAGGACGAGGAGGAGGAAGGCGGAGATGTGGATATCAGTGCAGGGCGTTTCGTCCGATACCAGTTCACACCTGCGTTTCTCCGGCTCCGGACGGTCGGGGCTACGTGAGTACCAGTGTTTCCGGAGGGGAGGACATCTGTGTGTTTACAGAGGAGAATGTTCTCCATTGGCTTGGCTTGAGAGCAGGGAGAGGACAAAATGGGACTCACAGAGATTTCTTTTGCAGGGTGGAGTTCACCGTGGGAGACAAACCTGTGTCAAACTTCCGGATGATCGAACGGCACTATTTCCGGGAGCGCTTGCTGAAAAACTTCGACTTTGATTTTGGCTTCTGCATCCCCAGCAGCAGGAACACATGTGAACATATCTATGAGTTCCCCCAGCTTTCTGAGGATGTCAGTACGTATCCCCTGACGTGTACAGCAGTCTAGATTCTTGGGCTAAAAGGAACTTGAAATCCGTCTGGTCCAGTGCCCTCATTTTGCAGAGGAGGGAAATAGTGACATGATGCATCTCTAGTCATTTGACCCCAGGCTTCTCATTTCCTGTGGCTCCTGTCACCGCCTGTATGGGAGCGTGGAAGGTTTTAATAATACAGGACATCCCTTTTAGACGCCTGCTGTGGGAAAGAGAGTGGCCGAGGGAGATAAGAGGAGGCCTGGACGCTTCCTGGGACTCTGGTGGGGTAAAGCGCCTCTCCCAGCCGCTGCTAGTCGTGGTTTCCCGCTGGGTTCTTGGCACCTGCTCGGCGCTCTCACTTTTTCCTCAGTCACAGCGAGACATGAAACTGTGGACTAAGTGAAATGGAGTCACAGGTCTGAGGGCCTCCTGTTGCCCTTTCTCTGCAAGCAGAAGATCGATCACGTAAACTATTAGAAGAGAGCCAGCAGGAAGCAGGGAGCTGTTAGAGGTTTTGGAGCAGGAGGGGCTTGGTGGAAGCAGTGTCTTAGGGAGGGAAATCCTGCAGTTGTATCGAGTAAGAACTGGGGAAGGTGCCAGAGAGAGCAGCTGAGGCAAGGGAAGAGATGGACCTCTGAAAGGGAAAGAACAAACTTTTTTCTTTAAGATTTTATTTATTTATTTTTAGAGAGAGGGAGAGAAATAGTGATTAGTTGCCTCTATGCCCTGAATTGGGGACCTGACCTGCAACCCAGGCATGTGGTGCCGTGACTTGGAATTGAACCGGCGGCACTTTTCAGTCTGCAGGCCGGCGCTCAGTCCACTGAGCCACGCCAGCCAGGGCAGAACAGACTTTTCCAGTTTTTCTGACTTTGGTCTGGCTCTCGGGTTCACTTCCTTGTTCAGTAAGTAGGGGAAATGGCTCCAGAACAACAAAGATATGAGTGGGATCTGTGTCTAGTGGTAGAATTTGCTTGGTTGTAGGGAAGGGTCTACGTATACTGACTAGTTTTCTCAGAGTCCTAAGGTCCTTGAATTTGTCCCATGCTGACAACCAGTACTCTTTGTTCGTGCGGCAATGCTGGTCCCGGGGGAAGTGAGGATGACCGAGATGTGGGGAGGGGTGTTTGTGACAGCACTGGACCTTGGTTTGAACCCTGCTCCCTAAATGGGCTGGAATCTGTAGACTTGCAAGAAAACATTACAGATTTCAAGTTTACCCGAGGCAACGTAACTTCTCTTGAAACCAAATAAGCTAAAGGAGTGTAGAGGTCAACATTCTATGTAAACAAAGTAACTCGGCCTGGGTAGGTTCAAAAAATTTAAACAATCAATTTTACCTTTTTAGAATTGTGGTGAAAAATAACATTTCCTCCAGGGGACTCAAAATAGCATGTAATAATTAACTCCACACTGGTCAGAGGTAGTGACTGTTTAGCTATCTTGACTTCCCAGCATGGTTAAAGAGGTCTGGATAATTGCCTGAGCAAACGGAAGATTTAAATCTGGATCTCAGGACAGACAGACCTTTTGCTGGATTATTTCCAAGTTAATAATACCCTGAGCTGTTTCTGGAAAAGGCTCCTTGCCCTTTTTCCCCTGCACCCATGTTCACCTAGGATTCCTTTGGTTGCCAAGGGTGCCTGTGGGCAGTGGCATAGTGCGGCACAGCTTCTTGTATTGGGACCAGAATGTCTAGGGGAACAGACCAGAAACACTAAATAAGTAAGTTGCTGTAGTCCATGTTGGCAAAGGATAAGCACATCCCACTGAGAGCTGACTTAGGACCCAGGCCAGGGATGACTGAGGTCAGAGAGTGCACTGCATCCATGTGTTTAAGTAGTATCGTGCTTATTTTTTTTTTTTTTTTTTAATTTTTTGATTTGTGAGAGAGGGAAAGAAACATCACTGTATTCTTCCACTTATTTATGAATTTGTTGGTTATTTCTTGTGTGTGCCCTGACCTGGGATCAAACCTGCAACCTTGGCATATCAGGACAATGCTCTAACCATCTGAGCCACTCGGCCAGGGCCTCGTGTTCAGTTTTGAGGCCTCTCTGGTCCCCAGTTCTCTCCAGCTGTCAAGGGCTGGCTCTCTCTGTTCTGACCTCATTATTCTGGGAGAGTGTACTCACATTTTTTGGAAGGATCAGCTTATGAATTTTAGAGGGAATACTAAGTTTTTTCCCACCCAGCCCATGGAGCAGACTCACATATTAAGTCTTTGCTTTTTTCCTTTTCATGACTTGCAGTTCGTCTGATGATTGAAAATCCCTACGAGACCCGTTCTGACAGCTTCTACTTTGTTGACAACAAGCTGATAATGCACAACAAGGCTGATTATGCCTATAACGGAGGCCAGTGATGGCTGTGGGCCTGGACAGGGGAGGCGCCTCTCTGCGGCCCATGGTCCTGGCACACGGAAGTGGCTACAGCTGCTGACGTCAACACACACCTGGAGCCTGGCCCCAGGAAGCCAAGGCTGGGGTGCCAGTTGCCTGTGCTCCAAGAGAGGTGCCAAGCAGTTCTGTGTTTCCTTCCCCAGTATTTTTTCTTCCCTTTTTTCCCCACCCCTTAGGTCACAGAGGTACTGTATAGTAAAGTAAAAGATTAGGTTAAGGTTCCTGGAATCCAGACAAAAAAGAAAGTTTATTTTCACGTAGTCATAGCTGCCTACTGGCTGTCCTGATGAGCCCTCCGTGCCCGGGTGCGGAGGCGCTGGCCGGCCGCCGGCAGGTTAGTAGCTCTGGGAACCTAGAGGTTCCTAGGTGCTGTGGGAAGCTGAAGGTCAGCCTCTTCCAGGCATCTCCTCTTACTTCCTGTGTGGCCACCAGCACAATCTGACCTCAGCCTGTGCATAGTTGTAAACCAGTTGGAAAGAAACTTGAAAGGGGGTGGAGGGAAGGAGTGGTACCAAGAGGCGGGGCACTCGGGCTGGGCATGGCTGCCCACACTGGAAGACCCATCTCTGGAGAGGCTTGCTCACCTGTCTGGCTTCCAGGACCCTCACCAGTCCCCTGGGACTCCAGCAAGGGAGCAGCCTGGCAGTGCCTCCTGCGCTTGTTCTGGAGGAGAGAGGCTCTTGCTCTGCTGCTCTTGGCTCTGAACTTTGGAGCATCTTCAGAAATAGCATGTTAGTTTTGCTCTTGGAACAGTAGTCTCTCTCAAGGCCAGAGCAGGCGTCATTGTGTTTTTTTTTTTTTAATTTCCAGGCTTCCTTATGGGAGGTTTTATAAAATGTCAGTGGTAGTCTCAGTGTGTGTGACGTACAGTTAGACTTCTGACTGTGCAGTTCTGGCTCTCAGGGTGAATCTGGCTCGTGTCAGGGCTGGTGTAGCTATGAACCAGCAGCTGTGTAAAGAAGGCATTTGATTTTCTCTGCGCAGCATAGCCTGGAGGATTAGCTTTTGATGGGGTTTTGCCTCTAAAACTTTGTAGATTTCTTCTTTAGGAGGATTTTTCTATCTGCCTTTCTACTGAAGTAGTTTATAGAACCTTCCTGGCAGGTTGATCTAAATAATGCATATTTGATCCTTCAGACTTTTTGGGTCTGACGCCCTCAGCCTGTTTCAGCTGTGTGAGTCAGAGGGATGTGTTCTCAGAACACCTCCGGTACAGCCGACCACTTGTGTCCTCAGGCCCTTGTTGGACAGACTCTCATCTCCTCTCCCTGCGGCTGTCTAACTATGTGGTAGCCTTAGATGGTCAGCCCAGAGTCCCTGAAGGTTGTTGCTGTGGCTAGGATTTAGCATTGATAGGAAGGTATCAATAACTGTAGGAAGGTCCCAACTATGTGGTAATAGTCACTGTCACTGTCTTATTGATGGTGACAGGAAAGCTGTTTCCCAAAGTGCTTGGTAGGAAGTCCGTGTGGGGCCAGGGAGAAGGGCCAGCATGTGGCCACAGAGCCCCTGTATTCACTGACCAGTGTTGCTCCTGGTTTGGATTCTAGAGTGTGAGTGGTCTTGAACCTTGGCCCAGTGCTTTGTGCCAGGCCAGGGTCTGGGCTGTGCCAGATGCTGATGGCGTTCTCACCTAGAAAGCCCTAGATTAGCCCTGTGTGCCAGCACTGGGTCCAGTCCCTGAGGGAAGGAAGACACCAGGCACCCTGCAGACGGGGGGACTCTCAGAACTGGAGCCAACTGCAAACCCAGGTGCCTTACACGGGGCTCTGTCCCATCTGCTGCTGGGGAAGGCTACTTTGCCTCGTCCCTCCCTGCTGGCGGGCAGACGCCAGCACTGCCCCTGTGCTGTTCCTCACTGTGGCTCCCCTAGCACATCGTTCCTGTCGAGCTTCAGACTAACCCCTCTGTCTGTACAGAGTCCTGGTCCGGAGAGTGTCTACTATTTGATACCTAATAAGCACCTAGGATGTGGTTGCTGGAGCTGCCCAGGGCTCTGCTCAGTAGCGCGTCTTGAAACTGTGTCCCAGGGCAGACTGCACCCTGTACACCATGGGCTCTTACTGGCAGTGTTAGCCTTGGTGCGGAGGAGGACCAGCAGGGCAGAGGCGGCGGGCACTCTGGCTTCAGTAGTGCTGTGTCCCCTTCCCCTGTAGCTTGCCTTAGTCTCACTGGAGACCTTTTTGAGGCCAAGTGCTCAGACTGCCCCGCCGATGAGGTTTTGCCATCTTCGGCACCTGAAGGTCTGGTGTTCTCTACCTGAGACGCTGGATCCTTGTGTCCAGCTACTCAGGAAATCTTGAGAAGCATTACCACTCTGGGGTGTTAACCAGGGTGAGTTTGAAATTTTATACCTGAATTGGGGAGAGAATTGCCAATCAGAAGTGGAATCAAAACAGGAAGCCATGTCAGTGAGGAATTGGACCATTGGTCGCCACTATTCCGTGGGTGATACGATGGGAGGAAGGCTCCTTGCTTGGGTGCCCACGCGCTCTTTGCAGAGCTGGCATCCGAGAGGCGCCTCCTACAGGGAGCACATCCCGCGGATGGCGGCCCGCGGGGGACCACGGGGCCTGCTGCCGGCACCCCTTCCTCGCCCGTTTTGCTCTTGTCCCTCTGCCTTGGAACCTCCTGGGAGAGAGCCTCTTTCCTGTGAAGCCTTTGGGCTAAGGTGTCCTAGCTTCTCCAGAGACAGTCCTGGTTTATTCTATTCTGTATTCTAAAGAGTAAACAGGAACTAACAACATGTGTTAGCTCAAAGTTACTTGCAGAGAAAGCAGTGCTGCCTGAAGACACCCACCATCTTCGGGCCCTCTGATTCCCAGATGAGGGCAGTGATCTGGGACTGTTGGGTCTGATCATAGACTAGTCACCCTCGAGATGGCAGTGACTGAGGAGTCTTCCACTGCTTTTTCCGGTGGAAGTGGAGTGGATTTAACAGGCTGTGCCGAAGGTGCGGATAGGGCGAGTCTTACCATAGTGTGTTCTGCCGCCTTGGGAGGCTCCCAGGGTGTTCTCTTCCTCTGTAAAGTCACTTTCTTTTGGGGGTCATTGTCACCAGAAGGTCTGGGGAATGGGGACCATCTATCCTAAAAATCACAGCACAGACTCCCTGCCAGTGCACGAGGGTTCCTGACAGAAGCTGCTGCTGGACCTGGTGCGGGAGCCTGGTCGCCGAACCATCGAGTTACATTCCGTGTTGTAGAACATCTGAGCCACGAGGCAGGTTCCCTTGTTTTACAGACCATGTAGCGTCATCGAAGCTGTGAAAGTCTCTTTTCCCCTAAGTCTGTTTTTCACAGACTATAAGAAACATCAATGACCTGATCTGTCCTTCCTCCTCTTCCCCCTTCACCTAAGGACCTCATTCGTTTTTATCTTTTTATTTTTTGTTTTGCTAACTGTGTTATAACCAACAGATGAGTACAGAGAATGCCCTGTACAAAACGACACAATAAAGGTTCAAGATCAAGGCGTTCCTTTAGGCAAGGCTGAAGATTTCAGTCTCTGGTATTTGGAATTTAGGCTGCAATCCTCGTTTTTGGACGGATCACTGGGGTGTGGTGTAGTCCACTTTAACCAGATTGGAACAGAAGAATGGCCACTTGGCCCAGGTAGAAGTAGATGAAGCGTTTGGTTTCATGTGTCATGTAACTACTGAAGTTCCTCCCCACGATGCAGTGCCAGGTGGGGTTGTACTTCTTGTCAAACGGCCCCCTTTTTTTTCAAATTACAACAGAAGGGTTATTTAGCATTACAGAGGTGGTAGAAGTGAGCCGGCTGGGCTGTGTAGGCTCAGCAAACAAGTTCCAGAGGCTGAAGCAGGGCCTTAGGAGAGAGAACGGCACAGGGAAGTGCCCGGGGCAGGAAGACAGGACAGGGTGTGTACAGACGGTACAGGAACTGGCACCTGAAGCCTGTGTAAGTTGCTCTGCAGTGCCAGCCAGTAAGTTCAGCAGAGAGGAAAAAGACGGCAGTAGGAGGGGAGGGAAGGCGCGGGCGCGCTCCCGAGAGGGGGAGTGCTTCTCACGCCGCTGCGGCCGCAGCGCCCTTCTCCGTGCGTTTCTCCAGCGCCCGCCCGAGTAGCGCACTCCACGGAGTCCTGTTGCCTCTCCCTCGATGCTTTGACATTTTTGATCAGCGCCTTCCGGTCGCACGTGGGAACAGTGGAGCAGGGCTGGCTGACCTCAGCAAAGGTCTGGGGAGGGGCTGGCGAGGCTCAGCCCCAGCCGCTGTGGCACAGCCTTCTCCCTCATTCCAGTTTTCACTGTCTGTGTCCAAAGTAAACTAGATGACTTATTTGTATAAAACATTATTTTGCCATAAGAGACAGAAATAAAAGAAAGATTTTCGCAGTATGTGACTCTCTTGTCTCCTGACTGGGCCCCTGAGGTTGCTGGGGGAGCAGGTATGGGGCAGGGTGGCGTTTCTGTAGGTAGTTTGAACATAGCTGGTTTAGGGTGGTTGGGGAGTGGTGTTGGGCTTTAGGTTTAATAGTTTTGCTTTATTTTGCTGGGGGCTTTTGAGAATTCAAAATTTCTATGCATTTTTTTTTTAAGATTTTATTTATTTATTTTTAAAGGGAGGGAGAAAGAGAGGGAGAGAAACAGCAATGTATGGTTGCCTCTCACATGGCCCTCACTGGGGACCTGGCCTGCAACCCAGGCATGTGCCCCGACTGGGAATTGAACCGGGACCCTGTGGTTCCCAGCCCGCGCTCAATCCACTGAGCTACACCAGCCAGGGCTTCTATGCATATTTAAAAGTTAAGCCCTGGCTGGTGTGGCTCAGTGGATTGAGCACCAGCCTGCCAACTGAAAGGTCGCTGGTTCGATTTCCAATCATTGCACAAGCTTGGGTTACGGGCCAGGTCCCTGGTTGGGGGCCTGCAAGAAGCAACCTGTGGATGTTTCTCTCACACATCAACATTTCTCTCCCTCTCTCTAAAAATAAATAAATAAATAAAATCTTTAAAAAAAAATCTTAAGGTGTGCTTTAACTACAGTAACATTCACCTAGTTTAAGAGTATGGTTTGAAGCCTGGCTGGTGTAGCTCAGTGGATTGAGCGTGGGCTTGGAACCAAGCAGTCCCGGTTAAATTCCCAGTCAGGGCACATGCCTAGGTTACAGGCCGGGTCCCCAGTGAGGGCCACGTGAGAGGCAACCACACCTTGCTGTTTCTCTCCCTCTCTCTCCTTCCCCTCTCTCTAAAAATAAATAAATCTTAAAAAAAAAAAACAAGTATGGTTTGATGAGGGTTGACAAGTGTATACAGCCTTACTGCCCCCTTCACAGTCATGAGACGGCATCTCCGTCACCCTGAAAAGGTCCCGCAAATCCCTGGTGTTTGTGGCCAGTTCTTCCACCGCAGCCCCTTGCAATCCTCGTCGGATCTGTCTCTCTTGCAGAACTTGCACCCTTTCTTATGAAATGTATGCCAATGTTTAAGGTCACAGATAATTCCGTTTTATTTTTTAAAAACTTTTAAGGTCACCCGAGGACATTTTTTCATTGCTTTTAGAGAAGCATCGATCAGTCCCTCCTGTCCACACCTGGACCAGGGATCTTCCACGTCCTGGCCCAGGGGCACACGCACCTGGGCCAGGTATTGAACCTGCAGCCTAGGTATGTGCTGTGACTTGGAATCAGACTTGCAGCTTTTTGGTTACAGGATGATGCTGTAACCAACTGAGCCACACTGGACAGGGCAACAATTCAATTTTAAAGTAAGTCTGGTTTAAATGGCCTGGGGTACCTGTGGCAATCATTGGCCTCTGTCCATAAACACCACTCACCTATTCCTCCTCCACCTGGCCAGCAACCCAGGCATGTGCCCCGATTGAGAATCAAACTGGCAACCCTTTGGTTCGCAGGCCAGCACTCAATCCACTGAGCCACACCAGCCAGGGCTAAGCCTGTCTTTTAAATGAAAGGTAACATACTAATGACTTTGCTGTATCTTCTGGCTGATCTTCAAGAAGTAGAGGAAGGTTTTGGCAGAAGACAAAAAAAAAATTTTTTTTTTAATAACAGAAATTCACTTCCCAGTTGTAGAGGCTGGGAAGTTCCCAATCAAGGTACCAGCAAATTCGGTGTTTCCTCGCTGTGTCCTCACACGGTGGAGGGCGGCAGCAGACCATCTTTGGCATGTGGGTTAGTGCCGGGGAAAGATGCGGGGTGAGTTATGGGGGGAGAAAGGCAGCCGGAGGGATGTGTGGGTGGCTGGGAGGGTGTGGAAGTCTGACTCTCACCTGTGCCTTGGGAAAACCCTGTCAGGTGAAATTGCTATAGCTTCTTGGGCAGCGTGAAGGCATCTTGAAGAGGGTGCTGAGGACCAAATGTATGGCATTATGGGGCAGTGCCCCCTGCTCCCAGGCCACTCTGCCCCACAATTGGGAGTGAGACAACAGATGGGACTACAGTGGCACAGGAAAAGTGGCAGTGCCACTCCACCTTCACAACTTCTGGGGGAAAGAAATCTTTCCAGCAACCCAATTCTCAAGGCCTAAATATCAAGCACCAGAGCAAGACAAGACCTTTGCCCCTCTTGGGGTTCACAGACCATTGGGGACTCGATAAGATACCAGATGCTAAGTGTCACGAATATTAAAAAAAACAACCATGGGATAGACAGTGTGTGGGAGCAACACCAGCCTCCTGGGGTCAGGGCAGGCCTCGGTGAGTGGGACCTGAATGAAGACCATCCCAGCCAAGGGAACGGTGATGACAAAGGCCCAGAGGCTCGAACCCGCTAGCTGTCTTAGAGAAACGCTGCAAGTGTGGCCGGGGAAAAGACAGAAAAGGAATGGCGGCCATGAGGCCGGAGCGGGGGGCGGGTGTGATATAGAGCTTTTTAGGCCGCGGAATTGGATTTTACGATAGATAGGCCAGCCGTGGAAGTGTTTTAAGAACGGATGAGGACCCAGCCAAGGGCCGTGGCTGGTGGTAGCCATGGGCTCGCCAACTGCATGCCAGAGCAACTGGGAGACTTTAACAGCTCACGTGAGCCTAGTACCTGCAGCTGCCGCTCGCCTTTCCCACAGTATCTCAGGAAAAGAAAAAACCAAAAAAACAAAAAGTACGAGAACCTACCTCCGAGACCTCACAGACACTGGGCTGTTTGGTTTTTATCTCCAAGAAGGAAGAAGTGGCTCCGGAGGGGCCGCGGCAGGCCCCGCCCCCGAAGCCTGAGGGGCGGGGCCCTTGAGCCACCACGGCCCGCCCTCAGCAGCCGGAAACTGCCTGCAGCTGGAGTCTCGGAAATAACCCCGCGCCTTCTCGGTCCTCGATGGCCTGCGCCGCGCTGCTTGCCCGGGCCGACGGCCCCATCCGCAGAGGTGAGTGTTCTCCGACTCCGTACAGCGGCGCCGCGGCCCGGGTCTGGCAGGGCAGGCGGGCGGGCCCCCGTTGGAGCGGGCGGGGCCCCCTTTGGAGCGTGCATGGCCTTTGCCCCATTTCGGTTGCTTCTCGCGCCTGCGCAGCGGGGCCCTAAAGTGACAGCAGCTCCCGCTCAGACCCCGACCCCCAGCCCAGTTCTCAGGGCTGCAGCTGCATTTTCTCCCCTCATTTCACCCCCTAGTTGGAGATTCAGGGTGCGCCCTTTCAATGGAGCCCTGCTTGGGATTGAACCCACAGCCTGAATCTGTGACCTTGGGCAAGACACACAGTGCCCACCAGCCTCAGTTGTAAAATGACGCAATAACTGTTCTTACAGAGTTGTAAGGATTAGATCACAGGATATGTAAAACACTTAATACATACAGTGCCTGGCACGTAACACTCCCCAGTAAATGTTATCTCCTTTCCCATCTTACCATTTCTCTTCAGCTGGAGCTTCCGTGACACCCAGGGCTAGAGCTTCCTTTGCCTGGTCAGACCCAGTCGCCCTGGGCAATAACAGGAAAGGGAGGTCTCACTGAGAGCTCTCTATGTCAGGCCAGGTGCTAAATGCTGCAGCTAGTATCTTTGTAACCTCCTATCCCCAGACACTCCACACTGTCGTCGTCCACCCTAAACGTTAGCCGAGACTCCGTGAAGACCCTTGCTTAAGGTCACAGAGCTGCCGTCTTACTGTTCCCGGGCATTGTACTGAAGACTGAGTGGGAGGGTGTATGCAGAGTGTTTAGCAAGCATTGTAAACAGTTACTGTGGGGGTTCTCAACAGCAGCACTGTTGATTGACATTTTGGGCTGATAATTTTTTTGTTGTGGGAACTGTCCTGTGTATTGGTAGGATGTTTAGCAGCATCCTTGGTCTCTAGTCTCTCCATACCATTTCCCCATGCAGTTGTGACAACCACAAATGTCTCCAGACATTGCCAAATGTCTCTTGTGGGGGCAAAGCCATCCCTGGTGGTGAACCAGGGAGTTAGTGGGTCACTGTTATCGTGATTGCGCAAGACCTTGCATTCACCTTCCTCGGACCCCCACTCTTCCCGCTGGCAGCTCTCCGTCGCCAGTTACACACCATCTACCAGTCTGTGGAGCTGCCCGAGACACACCAGATGCTGCGCCAGACGTGCCGGGACTTTGCTGAGAAGGAGCTGGTTCCCATTGCGGCCGAGGTGGACAAGGAGCACCGCTTCCCAGCGGCTCAGGTGAGAGTACCAACCTCAGCTGCCCATGATGGAGGTCTGCCCTCGGCTCCTGGACGAGTGGTGACAGTGACAGCCAGAGACACGGAGACTCCAGTCAAGGAACCCTAATGCAGGTCTGGGGACCCAGGAAATGCTCTGAAAGTTTCCTTTGTGCAGAATGAGGTCTGTAGCAGGATTTAACTTCTGGAATAACAATAGTAATGGTGAACAGTTGACATGCTTACCACATGGCAGGCATTGTGTTAATAATACTATTCAAAACGTAAGCTTCTTGCCACGTGCTAGGTGCCGTTCTCGGGCTTGGGAAACACTCGCCCATCTGTTTCCGACAGCCGTCCCATGAGGCGAAGGTGCTGTTGCAGTCTACCCTCAGGTGCAGCTGATGCAACTCGGGTCGGTGAGAGGGCTAGAAAGCGTGCCCGAGGTCATGCAGCCGATGAGCTGCGGAGCCAGGGCTTGCACCCAAGTCTGTCTTCTGGCAGACTCAGGTCCTCGTCAGGTTTGTCCCTCCCCTGCCATTGTGTGTTTTCCATTTGTGTCAGTCCATCTGGCATTGCGGGGTTAAGATGTTCCTGCTGGTCCTGGCTGGGTAGCTCAGTTGGTTAGAGCATTGTCCTAATACGCCAAGATGGTGGGTTCAGTCCTCCGTCAGGGCACATAAGAGAATCAGACAGTGGGTTGGGCATCATCCCCCAAACCAAAAGGTCGCTGTTTCGATTCCTGGTCAGGGCACAGGCCTGGGTTGCGGGCCAGGTCCCTGGTTGGGAGTGTGCAAGGGGCAACCGATCGATGTTTCTGTCGCCAACGCCAGCAGAAACATCTTAAATCTGTAATCAAGGCAGATGAAAATCAACACCACCTTCTCCCTTCAGCTCTGCTTCCCAGAGGCCGTTGGTTTCGGTTGTTGCTTCTTGAAGCCAGGTCTTTCTCTGTGCACCACAGTTCTCAGGTGAAAAGCAGGCTTGCAGAGGGTAAGGAGTTTGTTCTAGGTGAGAAGAGCAGAGCTGGGCCGTGTGCTGAGCTGGTTAAAACCCTGGCATCATTGCCCGGTTTCAGTCCCAGCTGCATCACTTGTAAGCTCTGAGCCCTGCTTTCCTCACCTGTGACAGGAGGCTGCCTCAGCACCGTTCTCATAGAGAGACTCACACGGAAGAGTACAATGCACTTAGGCAGAGTTTGGCATATCGTAGGCACTTGATGGTTCACCATGATTGTTACCGCTCCTCCACGTCAGAAATCCCAAGCTCTTACGGTTCACTCATTCGCTCACTGCCTTGGGAGCATAGCAGTGAGCAGAGGCACACAGTCTGCCCTCGTGCTCAGGGAGAAAGACTCTAATCAAAATGAGCACAATAGTAGGTGACCTTCCTGCTGCAGAAGCACCGCAGGGGAGAGGCGCAGGTGCAGCGAGAGTGTGATGACAGGGTTGGACTCAGTGAGGGCTGGGGTGGACAATACCTAGTTCACAAAGGTCATCACACGCAGGGAACAGCATGAGCAGACCCTGTGGTGGGGAAGGGGGTGTGTGCGATGTGCGTAAGGGACCGAAAGAAGATCACTATGGTATGATGCTGCCATGCGTCTCACCTTGGAGGTTCCTGAAGGCTCCCTGTGCCTTCTGCCTGCCCACTCGTTGTGGCTGCAGACAGAGATGATGAGCCAGTGCAGAGTGTGGGGACAGGATGGCTCGAGTGCATGGTGCTGTCACTCATGCCTTAGCTGAGGCTGGATCTCAGCGTCTGGGCTGAGGGGTCATAGAGCGGGGCCACAGGCACTGGCTCGGGGGCAGGAGGGTTTGGGGCTCTGAGGGTGGGCACTGGCTGCCAGCTGCCGTTGCTGCCATATCCTTCCCTGAAACCAGGTGAAGAAGATGGGTGCGCTTGGGCTTCTGGCCATGGACGTGCCGGAGGAGCTGAGCGGTGCTGGCCTCGACTACCTGGCCTACGCCATCGCCATTGAGGAGATCAGCCGGGGCTGTGCCTCCACCGGCGTCATCATGAGTGTCAACAACGTGAGTCCCAGCTTCTGACCTCCTCTGGACTGGGTCCTTCGGGCTCTGTAGGGAGGGAGCAGGCCTTGCAGTGGGGCCCACAGGCAGGCGGGTGTGCCTGGGCTGGAAGGCCTCTGACCGCTCCCCTCTGTCCCCACAGTCCCTGTACTTGGGGCCCATCCTGAAGTTTGGCTCCAAGGAGCAGAAGCAGAAGTGGATCACGCCTTTCACCAGCGGCGACAAGATTGGCTGCTTTGCCCTCAGTGAACCAGGTACCACAGCAGGACAGCCATCTCCCCATCCCCTCCCCTCAGAATCAGGGTGACAGAGTCAGACTGGAGCCGGCTGCCCCTGGAGGAGAGGCAGGAGCTGGGGCCTGTGCTGACCTGGGTGGTCACCTCAGCTGAGCTGGGAGGGTTGCTTGGCCCTGGGGTCCCTTTGGCCTGAAGCTGCCTAGCTGCAGTACGCCGCCCCTCCTCCCTGTTTGCTCTGAAATGCTTCCGGAGCTGGCGTGGCCTTGGAGCTTCCTCTCCGGGATAGACCCTGACTCTTTGAAGCCTGACTGTGCTCACCAGCAGGGGGCTGGCACTGGGTTCCCTGCTGAGTTGGCAGCAGTGCCCATGGGTGGCAGGGGTAGAGGTGGCCCTGGATTCTGAGTCTGTGTATGGGGCAGGGAATGGCAGCGATGCAGGAGCCGCCTCCACCACCGCCCGGGCAGAGGGTGACTCGTGGGTCCTGAACGGCACCAAAGCCTGGATCACCAATTGCTGGGAGGCCTCGGCCACAGTGGTCTTTGCCAGCACCGACAGGTCCTTGCATAACAAGGTGGGGACCCTGGAGACCAGGCCAGTGGGGCCTCTGGGCTGCAATCATTTCGTAGTTTCTAGATCCAAGTCTCCTTGGCCTGATGGAGCAGTTTCTGCTCTGGGCACCATGGGGTTTCCTTTTTCTTCCCCTGTCTGCCTTTGGCCCCAGGGCTGGTGTCCGCACCTTCCTGGAGGAGCCAGCAGAGGGCGTCCTGCGGGAAGTGGAGGGAAGGGCTGGGGTTTGTGTCTGGTGTGGTTTGGTGAGGGGCGTGGCCTGGGGCAGCTTCTGGGAAAATCACTGTCTGGGTTTTCTGCTCTTTCAGGGTATCAGTGCCTTCCTGGTTCCCATGCCAACGCCTGGGCTCTCCTTGGGGAAGAAGGAAGACAAGTTGGGCATCCGGGCCTCATCCACAGCCAACCTCATCTTTGAGGACTGTCGAATACCCAAGGACAACCTGCTGGGGGAACTGGGGATGGGCTTCAAGATAGCCATGGTGAGGCTGGCAGCGGGAGTGGGGGTCCTGGGTCGAAGCCTTGGGGCCCAGCTGACCAGCTACTGACTGGGTGGTCCCCACAGCAAACCCTGGACATGGGCCGCATTGGCATTGCTGCCCAGGCTCTGGGCATCGCCCAGGCCGCCCTTGACTGTGCTGTGAACTACGCCGAGAACCGCAGGGCCTTTGGGGCGCCCCTCACCAAGCTCCAGGGCATCCAGGTAACAAGGTGGAGACTTCAGCTGGGCCCTGGAGGGAGGGTACTCGTTTTTACTGCTCCCATGCTTGCCTCTTCTCCCTCATGTCCTCTGAGGGAGGGAGGGACAACTACTGACTTGGGGTTTGGGGCTTGGTTGTTGCAGTTCAAGTTGGCGGACATGGCCCTGGCCCTGGAGAGTGCCCGGCTGCTGACCTGGCGTGCTGCCATGTTGAAAGATAATAAGAAGCCTTTTACCAAGGTGCCTATGGGAACGGGTCTACCCTGGCGTGGGCCCTCTGGTGGGCTGAGGGACTGAGGGAGCAGTCTGGGTGGGGTCCCAGTCCTTGGGCCTGTGGCCCTATTGCTTCAAGGGGGGGAGCTCTTCCAGGCCTGTCCCCGCTGAGGGGCCAGTGCTAGGGGCTCCCCACAAGGTAAAACTTCTGACCCCACTGTCCCCTGTGGTTAGGAGGCAGCGATGGCCAAATTGGCTGCGTCGGAGGCTGCGACTGCCATCAGCCACCAGGTGAGCGTCCCTGGTGCATGCATGTGGTGCCCGGGCGAAGCCCCAGGGTTGAGGAGAAGTGACAGCTGCCCCTGCCCTGGCCCACCCTTTTGTGTGGCTGATCCTCCCCGTGTCTCTCCCCGAGGCTGGGGGCTCTTCTCCCTCCTGAGCCCCTGCTTTTCGCCTTAGGCCATTCAGATCCTGGGTGGCATGGGCTACGTGACAGAGATGCCTGCTGAGCGGCACTACCGTGACGCCCGCATCACCGAGATCTACGAAGGCACCAGTGAGATCCAGAGGCTGGTCATCGCAGGGCACCTGCTCAGGAGCTACCGGCGCTGAGCCCCTTGGCCAGGCCGACCACCACCCCACCCAGCGCCGGGCTGCCGGAGGACCGTGGGCAAGGGAGTGGGAGCCGCTCAGCCTGCCCCTGACTCCCAGGCACCGTGGGGAAGACAGGCCACCCAGGCCCCAGGCTTTCTGGCTTGGACCTCCGCCTGCCCAAGGCCAAAGTGCTAGGGAGTGGGTCTCAGGAGAGGTGCTGTGACCTGTACCTGAGGACCCCCATCTGCAGCTCCATTTCTTGGCTTTGCACCCCCCTCACAACTGTGCCTTATTTTCTTCATCAGGGCCATGGGAAGGACTAAGTGACTGCTTTGGGGGTCCCTCGCCCTGGTGGGCCTGGGTCTTGGTGGTGTCTGCTCTTTTCCCTGAGGCCGGGGGCCAGGAGGAGGAGGACGTGGGGGTGGGAACAGGCCTCTGGGTAGCGGAAGCTGTGCTCTCTCAGGCCCAGGGCTGCCGTGGGAAGGCTGAGGGGCTTCACCATTAGAAACACTGTGACATGTTCTTCGTGATGTATAAATGTGTGCAGGTGGCTGGTCTGATTTGGGCTTTGGGACAGTCAAGTGTGGAAACTAAGTAATAAAGCATACCTGTCCCCTGAGCCTTGTGTCCTTGCCTGCATGCTGCTGGGGAGAGGAGGGGGTCCTTTCGTCGGCTTTCTGACAAACGCCACGTGTGTGTGTGTGTGTGTGTGCGCGTGCGTGCGCACACACTTCCCACTTAAGCAGGAGGGTCTGTCCGCCCAGGGAGAACTCCAATAGGAGCCAGGGTTGACCAAGGTCACACAAGTGAGGAGCTGGGTCCATTGGGCCTGGGCAAGTGTCCAGGGTGCCAGATGGGCCGGGGAGGGGGCCCGGGGAAGGAGCACAGCTGGTTCAGGGCCCTGTGTGAGGAGCTGGAGACTTTAAACACCCGTGTTGCTTACTCTCGGAGTGCGCACAGCGGGCCAGCGCCACGTCCGTGTGTGAGGGCCTGTGCCAGAGGGCTGGCTTCGCGCCGAGGCGCCTCTGCAGCTGGAGCCCACGCACTTCATCTCTGCGGCCCAAAGAGGTGAGTGCAGAGAAAACAGGAAGAAGAGAGCAAACCCAGATACCCAAGGAGGTGGGCGCAGTCCTCTCCAGAGCAGGGACGGCAGGGAAGCTGACCTGTCATGCTGTGAGGTCTCTGGAGGGGAAGACGATGGAGAGAAGACCCATATGGTAACCACCAATGGGTACCAGACATTGGCCATTGCAGCGTGTGGGTTTCTGTGCCAGGCCCGGTGCTGCCGCCCCTCGCCCCGCTCAGCTCCCTCGCCCCCCCGGCCTGGGCAGACTCTGCGGTCAGCCGTTTGCCCTGGAGGCCCAGAGAGGCTCCTCAAGGCCTAGGAGCTTTCCAGCAGGTAGGACGGCGGCCCTGAGCCTTCCGGACCTGACCACCACGCCAGGAGAGGCCTGGCCCTGAGCAGGGAGAGCTGGGTTCCAGCCTGGCTGTGTCCTGCCTGGGACTAAGGCTCAGTTTGGGCTCCCTCTTCTGCCCTCTGAGCCTCAAAGTCCCCTCCAGCTCTGCACTGCCTGAAAGAATACCCCAAAGGCAACTGCGGCCGCGCACCTGTTCCCTCACCCTTGTCTGGGCTAGGAGGTCCCATGGAACCACCTGAACATTCCCTCTCCGCTGTTTGTGGGGGTCAGGGACTCAGGAAGTGACCTTGATCTGCTCGCAGGTGAGCTGGGTCAAACCTGGCTGCTCCTGGAGAGAAGCCCTGAAGGCCTCCCAGCTTACCTGGAGCAGGAGGAGGCTCAGTTCACCCAGCCTCCAGCTGCCCACTCCACCCCCTCAGGGCTGCACCCTGCAAGGCTGGCCTTGACCTTGGTGGGATCAGAGACCCTGGCAGGCAGTGCCCCCACACCTCAGCAAAGGCTCCCTTGAGAGAGGCTCACTTGGCACACACCCTGGGCCAGCACCTGGCCTTGGGTGTCCTATAGGGGGCGTGGAGGGCAGAGGGCCCTGCAGGGTGGAGAGGAGCCCCTCGTGGGAATTGAGGTCCTGATTTCCACCACCTGCAGGCAGGCAGGCGCCCACGAGCTGGTGGGGCAGGGCACGGTGCACAGGTGAGGTGGTTTTGATAATGAGACGCCGCCCGGTGGTCGGACTTAGCTTCCTGCTGGCTCCAGAGGTACGGCAGCACCAGGGCAGCCGGCTGAAGGCAGTGCCTCCCTCCGCTCCAGGTAAGCACCTTGCTGACACCCTCTGTGGGGCTCCTGGGGGCCCCTGTCCCCGCCCTGGGCTCAGGTGCCAGTGGAAGGTGCAGGAAGCCGGGTGGACTTCAGGGCTTCTCTCCAGGAGCAGCCAGGTTTGACCCACCTCACCTGGAGCAGATGAAGGCCTGTGGCTGCCCGAGTCCCTGACAGGTGGCTGAGCCTGCTGGCCTGGAGGAGGGCGAGGGAACCGTTGCACGCAAGGATGCCAGGAAGAAACAAAGGAGGAATTTGTGAACTTTGCCTTGATTGCCACGTCTCCTTGAGAAAGCGGAGGTTGGGGTTGGGGTGGGGGCTCTCACTGTGGAAGAACGCAGATTATAAAAATGGCACTGCGGAATCTGAGGAAGGCGCTAGGTCGGGGTACAGGGACAGAGACAGTTGTTCTGAGACTTGAAGCTTATACAGTTTTGGAGGTTCTCTTTAAGGAAAATTAGAGATACCGAGAAATTTGACATAGAGCCTGAGGAGGAGCTCAGTAGCCTCCCAGTAAACCTCTCACCGACCAGGTGGCGGCGAACTTGACTCAAAAGCACAGCTGTATTTTCTTGCTCTATGCTTCGGAAAGGCCTAGAAATAGTAATACCCTTATAGCAAGGAGCCCACCTGTTGCTTAGAATTTGTTTTCTAAATATTGGGTTGGCCAAAAAGTCTGTTACGTTTTTTCTATAAAAGTAGCGCTTAGTTGTCTTGAACTTCATTTGAAACGATTTTGTTAGATTGTATTGTGACAGCTGTCATATCAGCGTGCATTCAAAAGAGTATCAAAATTGGTGAGTTTATGTAGTCATTTTGCTATTGAAGGTGGAAGAAGATAGGCAATATTTTTGGCATATTGGCTTGGCCAAAAGGTCTGTGTGGTTTTTTCCGTAAAATAAAAAACACATTTTTCATTTTCACCACTAACTTTATTGATTTGGATATTTTGGTTATGTCGGCTCTCTCCTGCTATTGGCTTCTAGTGGGCAGAGGCCAGGGGTGCTGCTAAACATCCTCCGATGCATGAGACAGCCCACAGCAAAGGATTATTTGGCCAAAATGTCAATAGCACCAGGAAACTTCGCAAACCACTTTGGAGACGTCCGATCAGTCACAGCACCTTCTTCCTACACTGCACAAATCTTTTTTCTGCGTTTCCATTGCATTTTTACCTTTCTTGAAATTATAAAGCATAATCCACATAATAAAGCATGCTAATTTAAAAACAAAGGACAGTCACTTACCCAACAGGACAGTTACCCAAATTGGGAAGCTTACCCGACCGAGGTAAACTGCCTATCACAGACTTCGGTGGCAACTGGCCAATTGTCTCAATATCTTTCACAGCAATTTTTCAGGTTTTCTAAAAAAAGATTTTATTTTTAGAGAAAGGGGAAGGGGAGAAGCGGGGGGGAATCGTCAATGTGAAAGAGAAACGTAGATTGGTTGCCTCTCACACGCCTCCAGATGGGGACCTGGCCCGAAACTCAGGCACATGGGTACCCCGACCAGGAACTCGGACCGGCGACTGTTGGGTTTGCGGGAAACGCGGAACCCACAGAAGCACCGCAGCCAGGGCCTCAGCAGTGTTTGTTCAAGGTCCAGGCTCCCGTGTTGTACTTAGTTGAGAGGTCTCTTGTTTCCTTCACTTGAGGCCCATTTCCGAGACTGAATTTACTGGTTGTGACATTGATGTTGGAGGCATCTAGTCCCTCAGGCTAGGTTAGTCTGATGGTTTCCTCATGATTAGATGCGATCAGTGCATTTCTGGCAATGATAGTATTGTGAAGTCCCTATTTTATTCCTGACTTCAATGATCAGTATTTAATCTTTTTCTTAATTAATCTGAGGTTTAGCAATTCAATTATTTTTATCTTTCAAAAGAACCAACTTTTGACTTTAGTGACATTCAGCACTGTGCTTTTGTTTTAATATTCCTTAAGTTGGGGTAAAATTGACATGCATTATTAGTTTCAGGTATACAACATAGTGATTCGATACTGACTGTGCAGGCGGACCTGCTTTTCTGCACGTCCTTTATGGAGCCTCGCAGATGTTGCATTTTTAACTAATTGAAGGCAAGATCCTCCAGCAGCAAACGATCACTGCTCGCTGTATTGGGATAGTATTGTGAAATAACCACCAGACTAAGTCTGGTTAACATCCATCACCCCACATAGTTACAGGCTTTTTGTCTTGGGACAACTTTTAAGATCTCCTCTCTTAGCAACTTTCAAATGTGCAATGCAGTGTTCTCATAGTGACTAGGCTCTGCATACACCCCCAGTACTGCGTTTTCAAGTTAATTTTATTTCAAAGTTTTGTTTCCTTCTCCCTTCTTTTTGGATTCAGTTTGCTATTCTTTTTCCAACTTCCTGGGATGAATGTCCATTGATTTTGTCCAGTCTTTTTTCCTAATAAATAAATTTCAAGTGATACATTTCCCTCCAAGCATGGCTTTTGATTTATTTCATAAATTTTGATATATTGTGTTTTTCATTATCACTCAGTTTTCTTTTTTTCTTTTTTAAAGATTTTATTTATTTATTTTTAGACAGAAGGGAATGGAGGGAGAAAGAGATGGGGAGAAACATCAATGTGTGGCTGCATCTCATGTGGCGCCCCTGGGGACCTGGCCTGCAACCCAGGCATGTGCCCTGACTGAGAATCGAACCGGTGACCCTTTGGTTCGCAGCCTGCGTTCAATCCATTGAGCTACACCATCCAGGGCTATCACTCAGTTTTCTGAATTCCACTGTGCTCTTCACCTTTGACTTATCCATTATTTAGAAGAATATTATTTTATAAACATGTTTGTCCTCTATATTTTTGGTTACTGAGTTTTTAAAATTGTGGTTAAGGTGCACATAACAACATTTGCCATTTTAACCACAATTTCTTGGGGAGAAAAGTGCAATTCAGTGGCATTTAGTATGTTTACAGTGGGGTCACCACCGCTACCTAGTCCCTGAACGATCTCGCCACCCCGGAAGGAGCCCTGTGCCACGCTCGCGTCCAGCGTTTTGGTTCAGGGCTGAGAGGGATATTCCCTCCCCATCCGCTCCCTTTTCCTCCCTGTCAGTCACAGGGGGCCACCAAAGTAGTAATAAGAAAGCACAATACACTGAAAATGTTGTGTGTTTTCTTCCATCTTCAATATTAAAATGGCTGCACAAAAAAATCACCAATTTTGATATATTTTTTTAAAACATGCATGCTGGCCTGGCTGGCCTCAGTGGACTGAGCACGGGCTGGGAACCAGAGGGTCCCGGTTTGATTCCCAATCGGGGCACATGCCTGGGTTGCGGGCCACGTCCCCAGTGAGGGCCATGTGAGAGGCAACCATACATTGCTCTTTCTCCCTCTCTTCTCCTCTCTCTGAAAATAAATAAATAAAATATTTAAAAAAATAAAATAAAACATGCATGCTGATAGGACAGCTGTCACAATACAATCTAACAAAATAGTTTTGAATGAAGTTAAAGACAGCTAAGCACTACCAGAGACATCGTACGGAAAAAACTAAATGGACTTTTCGGCCAGCCCCATGTGTTCTCATCCCATTTCCCACATACCCCTCCGCCCATTCTCCTGGGTCCATTTACATCCTTGCTTTATCCGAGATTGTTTCACTGGGGTCCTTTGTGAGAGCTCAGAGTGTCTTTGTCTTCCTGCACTGACATCACCACGGGACAAGTCTCATGTTGACCCTGTTTTCCTTTTACATTGTAGGTAAATTGCTCTTTATACCTAAAAAACCTTCAATTGTTTTTCTTTCCCTTTGATGTCCTTAGGGTTGACCATAACATGCCCGGAGGCGGGCTGTCATCACTGAGCCTGTGTATCACTCAAGGAAACTTTGTCTTTTTTTTTTTTTTTTAATTATTTTATTGTTGTTCATTTACAGTTGTTTGCATTTACCCCCAACCCCAACAACAGGCAAACCCACCTCCCTCCCTTGCTTCCACCCTCCCCCTTGGTTTTGTCCATGTGTCCTTTGTAGCAGTTCCTGAAAACCCTTGTCCCCATTATCCCCTTCCCCCTCCCCTCTGGTTACTGCCAGATTGTTCTAAATTTCAATGTCTCTGGTTATAATTTGTTTCTCTGTTGTATTTTGCTTGCTTACCTCACAAGCATCTTGGCTGTGGCTGATCTGAGTTCCCTGGTAGCTGATCTGGCCTTGGTACCTTCTCTCATGAGTCCTTATATAAAACCCCTTTACATTTCATATAGTAAAGGCTGCGTGATGATGTACTCCTTGAACTTGACCTTATCTGAGAAGCACTTTATCTGCCCTTCCATTCTAAATGACAGTTTTGCTGGATAGATTATTCTTGGTTGTAGGTCCTTGCTTTTCATGATTTGAAATATTTCTCTCCAGCCCCTTCTTGCTTGGAAGGTCTCCTT